>JAUOBX010450648.1:0-10390 GCA_032360705.1 Eupentacta quinquesemita
ATACTCTCCGGGATTGTCGGAGTGCGTACCACTTCCTATGATCAGGGTAATATTTGTAAAGCGCTTTGAGCATGTCACTGACGTGAAAAAGCGCTATATGAAAAAGTAGATATTATTATTATTCATCAGGAAGAGTCGCGACCCGACAGCTCAACCTCATGCAGTACTAACTACTATCCTCTAGGCTAGCAAAGCGTCAGCTCGGGTTCCAGAGCCCTGCGCCACGCCGGGCCCGCAAGAGAGTCGGACTCGTTCGGAAAGTTGCGCGACAGGGGGTTCCGCCATGAACTCGATCCGGCAACCACCCTAACCCTGGCAGACGGACTGGAGTATCTAAGAACTTAGTTTGGCCCCCTGTCCCGGCGCTCTCGCGAAATAACCCTGATTGGCGTCGTTACGGGAAACCGTGATAATCGTGGCCAATGCATCTGGCTGGTTAAAAAAAAACCTGCCGGCCATTGTGAGCCAGGATTGGCTTGGCGTATTATACTATGGAGGCCGAATATTATAAGGCCGAATACTATAAGTATAAGGCGGAATATGGACATGCTAGCTCTCTGCCGAATCCGGCCCCCCGCGCGGAATTTCGGAATCCGCGGAAAAACAATATTCAACCTCCCTAGAGGAAAACCCCAACACTTTAATAAGATTCTGTAGAATCGGGATCGATACAAATACAAAGCATCTGTTCCTTGGAATAAACTGCTTGCATGTTTCTGTCAAGCCGACAAAGCCAGCTGCTGCTTGGCCCGGCACATCAAGAAGCCATAAACTTAACAGTAACACTAATACTCATATGTATTACACTGATGCGAATAACAGGTGAGCTACTGTGCCATTGGCGCTCTTGCTCTTCTTCTCTCCTCCGGTTATATCCTTGATCACGAAGGTGGACGAATTCGTCTCACTCCAGCAATCGCTCTCAGACCCTCCCGCCACCTCCAGCCGTCTGTGTCTCCTCCTCCACCTGCCTCTACCATTTCACCTTCGGCCGGCTCCGCTTGCTTGCTCCTATATTGAAGCCCTATGACTTTCCTTATGACATAATCACAACCCCCTCCCCCAATCCGGCACATGACCATACCACCACACTCCATTTAGCTTCGTCAACAGACTGGTCAACCTCCTCCAGACCAGGCATCTTCCTCAAATTATCAGCCCTCATCTGTCTGGAAGCTCCATGGCGTACATCGCTCCCGCCATCGCACCCTCCGTCTGTCCTAGAATTACCACCTCCCTTCTTCTCAGATATCATGTCTCACTCCCATACAAAATTCCAGATATCACCCAGCTCCGAAGAACTCTTCTTTGCACCCTCAGGCTTCAAGAACATTCCCCCCTGCAGCAGGTCACCACGCCCATCGAACTTTACCCATCCAAACCTTGCTCTAGCTATCACTACTCATGTTAACCTTGTCCCCATAATAACAACCCCCTCTATTGTTCCGATCTCCTCGAACACCTCCTCCACTGGCTCCACCACCTCCAAGTCGTCTTTAGCGTCTTCCACACAGAAAAAACGCTTGCGAGTGCTGAGTTCGCCCTATCTACTTGTGCACATCCAACCTGCTGGGGTCACCCTCTTCACATTCGCACATCATGAATCCATTTCCCACACTTCGAACACAACACCGAGTTTGCCATAATTTTCTTCGTGCATAACCCACATATGTCTATCTTACTCACTGGCATTTCTCTTCTATCCTGTACATCCTTGTGTTGCTTTATTAATACACATTCCAATGCCAATTGTGTTACTTCACCCATGACATGAGTTTCGAGAACACCATTTGTATCAGATTTTATCTGTATGAACATCAGAGTCCCAATATAATTGTTTCTGAATAAGGAAGGCTTCTCATTCAACTACTCATTTAGTTGACAGAAAAAACAAAAATGCTGCTAAATTAACCTGTCCCCAGTACCTCGCCCCATCTTTTTCATCATTCCTAGTGTTGCACTATATTCTTTATGTCTCCTTTTTCTTCCCTATCACCACCTTTACCGCCCCGTTCCACCACAATGTGTCACCTCGGACTATCGTGCCTTCATTCTTCCCACACACCTCATCACAGGCTTTCGTTGCGCCCTCTTTGGAGCAGCTCCACATGTTTGATGTGTCAGCGATCCTTAGCTCCCCTAGTCCCCTACTCTCTGCTCAATATTGCTCTCTTTTCTCCCGTCTTCAGTTTCCACACTAATCTCCGAACCACAGCTCTCTTCGTCACAACCTTCTTTGGTTTCAACGTCCACCATTCTGTGCTGCAACTGTTGATTTGGACACGAGACTGGTTACGGAATTCAATGATTCGGACCAGTGCTGGACTCGGACTCGGAGGTCAATGACTCGGACTCGGCCCAAAGGACTCGGGGACTCGTCTTCGTCGTCTCCGCCGCCGCCGCCGCCGTCTCCGCAGGAAGATTTTCGTGTTAACGCAATAACTCTCTAACACAATGTCCGAATGATTCGGAATTCGGCACACACGCCCGTCCCAGAAAAATCTTGGATGGGTCCGAAAATGGGCATTGTTGAATGACTGCTGCCCTCTATTTTACTCGTTTTATGTTGTCCGATTGGCACGAAATTTGGTGGATGTGGACTACAGTTGGTCCCGAAAAACATGGCGGTAATTTCGAGGTCACCGGAGGTCACATTTGCGTGATTTTCTCGACTCGGTTGGATTCAAACGAAACCTGGTGGATATGGACTACAGTCAGTCCTGAGCGACATGGCGGTAATTTCGAGGTCACCGGAGGTCGAATTTGTGTAATTTTCGCAACTTGGTTGGATTCAAACAAAACCTGACGGATATGGATTACATTCGGTCCCGAAAAACATGGCAATATTTCCGAGGTCAATGGAGGTCAAATTTGGGTAATTTTTTCACTTGGTGGATGTGATCTACAGACAGTCCTGAGCGACATGGCGGTCATTTCAAGGTCATCGGAGGTCATATTTGCAAGATGTTCCTATTTTCCAAACATTGTCGGATTCAAATGAAACTTGGTACACGTGAACTACAGTTGGTTCCCAAAAACATGAAGGTCATTTCAAGGTCACTGGTGGTCGAACTTGCATAATTTTCTTGTGATTTAGACCTCAAAGTAGGTACCAATGCCTCGAATTAGTGGCCTTGAGTACATTACAGAAAAGTGAGGATATACACGTTGGCGGTTTAACCGCCAGGAGTCGTCTAGCAGGTGGAATGAGCTCTCTGTGCACATTCGTGAGGCTACTAATATGAACGTTTTCAAACGTTCCTTGACAACATATATACTTGTACGGCAACGCTAGGTAGTTCGTACTTGCTTCAGTCTAACTTATTTTGTGAGGCGCTGTGTTCTTCGAAGAGTGCCATAGAAATTTTTAAGTCGTGACTGGTAATTACCAGGCAGATTAGACACAAACCATACGTAACTATCGTGCGACGTAGTGGCGAACACTATTGATTTTCGTCCGCCTGTATATATCGGTATATAAATCACGATTCCGAACGCGACATTAGTTCTGTGTTATTGGGCCATTCTGTGTAAACGCTCGCATCCATATTTTGTTATATCCGTCTAAGTGCTTTTTCTGTCTGTTGAGTTCACAATAATAAGAAATAATAATAAG
This sequence comes from Eupentacta quinquesemita, assembly GCA_032360705.1. Classification (NCBI taxonomy): domain Eukaryota; kingdom Metazoa; phylum Echinodermata; class Holothuroidea; order Dendrochirotida; family Sclerodactylidae; genus Eupentacta; species Eupentacta quinquesemita. Next base: position 3,617 of record JAUOBX010450648.1, read on the forward strand.
AATACATTAACCATTTAAAGCATCGACTCGGTGCACTTACAAGTCCCATTAGTGTTTCACAGACTGGACGAATTAACGCTGCATAACAAATATACAACTGCATGCAATATGCCTACCGTAGCCTACAACTCTAGTAAATAGAGCCGAATCGTTAGAAGTGTATACTAGTCATGACGGGCAGGCCGAGTCTCTGACTATTCTTATTCAGCGATGATGACTAAGAAACTGCACTTCACCTGACGAGTCATAGCCTCGTCCTGCACATCAATTGAAGTATATTTGTTGTGTTTTAACCTGTTGTGTCTTTGTGTTATCTTCAGTAATAGGTAAGGTCTGATGACGTCACAGAGGGAACCGAATGAGTGTCCTTTTTGGGATTACACAATAATTACTGATTTTCATTCCTCCCCAAAAGAAAAGTGCAAGTGATTTTTTCCCTTCGAAGTCAATGATTACTTGCATCTATATCTTCCTAAAAAAATATGTGGGCTGTTTTCCATATCAAGTTCACATTTTCGTGTGACAGAGATTTGAAAAAGTAAATTTTGTATTGACTCTATATTGAGCATGCAATTTCCTCCCCTTGTGACATTGCAGAATAGTACGCGATACTAGATATATCCTCATTTTCACTGTCTTATGTAGTTGGATTGTCTTAATTAATTTACTGGTCGAAGGAATCATATTCTGCAAATTCATGTTCAGCACTTCCATCGGCCTTCAACATGGACATGCAGACGTCGGCTATGGGATTGGGATCAGATATAAAGGAGTGAGTTGTCTCCCGGGAAGATGGGGAATTGGGGATTCCTCCTGTCCTTAGTCAGTTAGTTAGCAGTAAGAGTGCATGTTGTTCGCTACCATGCAATCCATTATTACAGTATTCGATATTCCTGAAGAACACCTCAAGGTGTGTCAGCATCATGGAGTCATTGACCTTCAGAGTCTGGTTGATACTTGTACATTGCACACAAATTATACAAAAATTTAAGATGTAACGAACGAAGGATGTTTTGGGGGAAAACTAATAATTTACTCGTGGTGGCCACTGCAGGCGTGAAGAATGTGTTACTAAAGTACTTAGTAAAGCTTACTAAAACCTATAGAAACTTTTTTTGACGAGCGGACGCGTTCCATATCTGTTACATTTTCGATCTTGCAGTGTAAATTTGTTACCAAAATGACAGGGAAAAGGGTGAACATATAATTCTTCAGAATTGGGTTAAAATCTCTTGCACAAATGAATAAGGAAGAAGAAGAAGACAAATGAAAGAGCGAGTGACTGATTCCTGACATCGTCAGACGCTAACTAGAGGTGTTCGTATTGCGAAACCAGCAGCAGGATGATCACATGCTCTGACGACGTCCGCATGGAGAAGAACAGGAAACCTGAACACCTAAACATGTAAAGGCGTCAGTAATAAGATGAGGACTTGATAGGAAGCCTAATCCAAAAACCTCCAAGCGCTCTAACAGACCCAGAAAGGAAAACAAAGACGAATAGAAGGTAAATAAAGAACACGGAAGACAACTGCATGAACTATGCGAAACTACCTGGGAGTGTTTGTACACATGCATACGGAGTGCCAAATGGCTCAAATATTGAGAACTATATCGTTTTATCTAGTTTCAATATCGAGGTATCAAAATTGAATATCAAGGTTTCAGAAGTTAACATCAGAGCGTCCGGAGTCAATGCCAGAATGAACTAAAATATCCGAATGTCACGAACAATGTCAGTGTATTGAGAAACTGCCGATCGGAAAAGAGAACCGTTTTTGTGATACCCCGATCATGACAGGATCGTGTGCCATGTAGGCGGGACAAACTTGCCTGTCCTTGTGTGAGAGATTTTACAACCGAGTGTCACATTCCTGTGGTTACCTCAGTCCTATTGGGGTTGTGGACGGATACATTTTGAACATTAAACTGTATTATTTTTTGGTTGTTTTCCGCTGAAATTGAATTCTATATGGATCAATTAAAAAACGGAAAACGAATTATTAAACAGATCAATCGGATCGGGTTTTGTAGAAATATCCAGCAGATTTTCAGGATGAGAAGCCAACTAATGATACGAAGACTCTCAAAGAGTGTAACCCGACTCCCGCGAGGCGAGGTTAGCGAAGTGTTTGCGGTTCTGTGACGTCAGAATATTGACAAATCGATGTCCAAATCGTCAAAAAGACTCGTCTGGTCTCCATTGCACGGAATTTGCTCATGTATCGTATCTTGACATGTGATTAAGTGTTGTGTAACACTGTGCTTCAATATCTCAACATGGTGACCATGTTCAATGTGGAAACATTGTTATTTTCGATCATGAGAGAACAGGTTGTTATTATTAGGGTACACTGTTCTTTCATATACTGTAATACTAAACTCTCAGGCAGCCCCGAACTTGTTGCGAAATATGTAACAGTAATTCGGTGTTGTGTAACACCGAGTTTCAAGGTCTCACCTTGATGACTTTGTCTGATGTGATAGCATTGGTGATTTTCGTCGTGAGAGCGTGCTAATATTATCATTAGTGTAAACTGTTTTTCCATACATCCAAGAGAGCATTCCACAGAGTTGCATATCTCAACGACAGCTATTGCTGGGTAAACTGGCCAACAGTCTATTTTTCCAACTGATTCACTGTAAACAATATGCAACATCACCATAGTAACAACTGTAAACATCGCAATTGTGAGACCAATACATGTTGCCCCAATTCGAGGAAAGACATGTCATTTGTTAATTCCCACTTTGTTGCAAAGTTTGAATTCATGTGAGCCTTGCAATTCCTGAATATGCCGGAAAATAGCGAAAATCAATCCCCAAATCAGAGAATTCCTCTTAAAATGTTGCATTCTTTCCAAAAATTGCCACAAATTATGGTAATTTTGTATTTTGTGCCTTTTCGAAATCAATCGAAATGCCGCAAAATCAACCAAATCCACTATTTCCTCCCAAATTCTGCATTTAAGAGAAAAAATCGCCACGAATCGAGGACAAATCTGTATCTTTGTATTTTCACCTTGCGTGAAGTTTAGAATCAATGATATAGTCTCCTATATCATGGAAAATGTCAGGAGATTGGCCAAATTTAATTTTCCCCAAATCAGGGAATCCCCCTTCAAATTCTGCATTTTTATGAATTTTTGCCTAAATTCCCGAGGGAACATGTAATCAGTGACTATTCACCTATGTGTACAATTTCATCGAGTTCGGGCATTCCAAACTTGAGATATTTTGGGAAAACAACCAACACAGAGACACACAGACATACACAAACGGAATCATTTTTGCGCGTACCTCGTTACTGGCCCCATGGGTACCTCACCAAAGGGGCAACTCAATGCAAGTAACTCCCTCAAAAGGAGTATTACCATAGTAACCATTGCTATGGCGACCAGCGACAGTGAATATGGTTGAAATGGCAAACTGACTATAATATCTCATCCGGCCCTTTGGGACCGATGAGATAAAATAATTATCAATCCCAAAATTTGTTGTAGAATATATCACTGTAATTCGGTGTTATGTAACACGTTGCTTCGAGGTCTTATCATCGTGACTAGGTTCGATGTGATAGCATTGCTACTTCCGGTGTCATGAGAGAACATGTTACTATTGATATTTCGCACTCCTTTACCAGTGCTGGAGTACTCATGTCCGGGCTCGGTCTCAAGTTCAGACTCAAGTCCACATTGGTCCGGACTCGTGACTCGGGCTTATGGGACTCGGACTCGCCTCAAAGGACTCGGACTCGTGACTCGGACTCACCCTTCCGGACTCGTGACTCAGGTTTCTTCAGCATGAGTCCGAGAATGAGAACAATTGGATATCTCCATTTTCCTTACTGCGCAGTGCCAAAGGGACTCAAACTGAGGCAATTTCATGAGAAACATGAATAATAAACCCATAAATTGGTATACTCTCATGAGCCTATGGATGAACCATGTTTACAGCTCTACATGCATTCATGTTCCAATTTCAGCGCTTCTACAGGGCCGATGGATTCGTATGTGATGCCTGCAGGGGCCTTCATGCTCACAAGAGCAAAGCTACTCTGGCTTGTATAGCGCATTAAGTGTGTTCAGTGTGATCATGGTTAGACCACAAGTATCGAATTAATAACAGTGTGTTGTGGTGTAATCTGCGTCAATTCCAATGTTGTCCATGCTCCTGGGAGTGTTTTGCATTGAGTCAGTCAAATGAGCTGCAGTATGTTGTTGTTCAGTCGGGGTTCTAACTTCCATGTTACAAATTGGGATTCCACTTTCATCACAGATCTGCAATAGACCTACACTTTTCACTAGTGAGGCAATTGAGGAAATGCCTTGCCCAATGGCACACCATGGTAACTCGTCCAAACACTCACTTATAGGCTACACACTCCTCAATGTGTGAAAAAATACACATGGACTCATGGACTCAGACTCGGACTCATGTATTGGTACTCGGACTTGGACTCACTGCCCTGGACTCGGACTTGGACTCACTACAGCATGTCCTTTACCATATACTATAACCAGGAAGACAAGTGATTCCCTGACTGCATTGACCTCTGATGACATCAACAATAGGGATCATGTACTATATTTCTGAGGAACCCACAACACAAACGTTTTTTTGTAATTGCCTGCTCAGACCAAGCATTCCGGAAGTATGTTAACAAGTTGAAATTAGCCAAAATATAGATTTTTCACAATCTTCTATTTTTGCTTCAAAATGACACCAGATACACACACAAAAACAATGAGGTTCCTGTACTCCTCATTACAAAGCTACATACAAAATTACAGCCTGGTTGGACCAAGCATTCTGGACTTATGCTGATAACAAGATTCCCAATCTTTGACCTCTGTTGACCTCGAATGACCTTTGACCTGACCACAAAACAATAGGAATATTGTACTCCCCACGAGGAGCCCACATACATGAGTATGTGCTTGATCTATCCAGGTGGTATGAGTTATCGTGTTAACAAGTCAGGCGTTACATATACACACATACACACACACATACACATACTGTCATGACTGCATGGATTCCTTTGACTTTCGTCAACGAATAAAAACTATACTCTCAATCTCCAAGTTGTTTGTAGAACTACTGGTAGATTTGATGTGATAACATTGTTAGATTCTCAATCTCAAACATGTTGCAGCAGACAAAACTTGTTTTATCTGCGTTATTTTAGGACTCGACGGAGATGTGCCTCAGTGGTTAGCGTCGATATTTTTACGAACTGCATTCATTTTGGAGCCAACTTCCAGAGCAGCATTTGCTTCATGACAACTAACCTTGTCTGTTCATCCGAATTTTGTTCTTCGTTTTCTTTTTTCGAGGTGGTAGGGGGCATTTTTCATTCACTAAACATGGAATAAGAGACTATATTGTTCAAATTTCCAACCACTTGTACTTGAATGCTCTCATATTATTGCCCGGCAGTCCGACCTCGAAAAAACATTTCTCAGTTTATGAGATGAACGCTGGGCAATGTGTTTTGCACTCTGTCGACCCGGAAAAAAATGAGCACAACATTGATGGTGTCTTTTTATTGAATCAAATTTGTTACAAATATATATATATCCTTATCAGTACATTTCGTCTCAAAAATATTGAAAAATCATTGGAGGCGTGATACATTTCTCCTGCGCGCCTCGCCAGTAAACATATGTTCATGTCTACGTCCTATATTCAGAGGTAACAGAAATCCACTGCTCACCCAAAAAATTAGAGACAATTATATTACTCGAACCCACGGCCTCATGATTTTTAGTCACTGATTCACAACACATAGGCCTAACTCAAACGTCAAATGTGTGTAATGGGGTATAGGGATGGGGAAATGAATAAAATCCTCCCCGTAAACAAAGCGACTAATAAATATATAACACAGATACTAAATGATTTTTTACTGTTAACTTAGGTTGTGTGTTTGAGATATGTATAGCCTATAAACTATATTTCCTTATGGAATGTCAAGCCATATATTGTCAAGCACTGTTCTCCTCGTGACCTACCTCGAAACACTTCCAAGACAAATCTATCCGTACGTCAATGCATGTATGTATGCGTCTAGGGCAGCTGTTTCTCAACCAGAAAAATGTGTAGTTTCTTAGGACATTTAACAAAGAGTTAAGGCGATATCGTCACTTCTGTTAGTTCTGTGCCCGGTCATCGTAGCATATTCCCAACGAAATGTTTGAGCGAATATTCCACTTCAAATACGAATGTTAGTGTCCCGAGAACTACCGGAACTAACGATCTCATGGTTGTTAGTCGCAGATCCATCCATCTGTTGCAGCTCCATAAAGCAAAGATTCGCCCACAACAGCTGGAATACTGGTCCCATGTGTGGGGAGGAGCCCCTTCGACAGTTATCTTAATAAGATGCAGTCCAAGGCTATCAGACTGATTGGAGATGACTCCTTGTCTTCACATCGGAGACGTGTCGCAGCTCTCTCTCTCTCTCTCTCCTCTATCGCTTCATCTTTGGGCATTGCTCATCTGAGGTCCACTCTATTAGGCCTCCCCCTCAATCCTATCCCGTGTAACTCGGTTGGCAAGGAGCATGAACCAATGTGCTGTTTGCATTCCTGCGACCCGCTCCGTTTCTCACTCTTCCGCATTTGTTGTAAGAACCTCCCGACTTTGGAATGCTTTCCCATCTGTTCTCTCTCCCTCTTCCAACAACCATCATCTTTCTAAGTCTAGTATCAACAAGGCAACATGCTTTCTCTCACTACTCTCTTGTAACTCTTTCCTCTTTCTCCGGCG
>JAUOBX010450759.1:0-10389 GCA_032360705.1 Eupentacta quinquesemita
CCAAGGCAATGCCTCTGAATCGTGACCTCAATTCGGGGGGAGGGAGAGAGGGGAGGTGTTCAAGGCGAGGAGAGTTGACATTGAACGCAGACGGCAATTTACAAATCACCTTCCACTCGTCGTGAGCAATCGGGATGAAGCACCTTGCTCAAGGGTACAACGCGGGTTCGAACCTCTAATCTCTGGATTACTAGCTCGATGCTTGGCTGCGCCCCACATGGACAGATAGCATAGACGTTAGATATGTCCACCTTGCATTACCGAATCCGCTAACAGTTTGTAATGTATCTCTAATATATTCAATAATGACGAGCGCAAGACTCATGAAGAGGGTATAGGGAGCAATCGCAATGGAAATAGACAAATCGATTCATGCACTTGCAAAGACGACAGTAGTTGTTCGCACAATATTCCACATTACTTGGTATATTTCGATCGGGTTTGCTAGTTCTAATAACAGCCCGCTGGCTTTTCGCCGCCCTGTCCCACCTAGGCGTTTCTGAGAACCTTGTGAGACTATCGTAAGTTATAGCATGCACCGTATGTGGCAGCCCTATTGAGATGGCGCCCGGGGCACACGGTGGCGTGATACATAGTACCTGTGCATGATAACAGCACAGAAAAAAATGCGCACTATATAGGGTGCAGGTTTGACACGTCACTAATGTTCAAGGGTGCTACTTGTAAAGCGCTTTGATACCGCTGTGAAGGAACCACATCACGCAATGTAGTGTTTAGATATAGATTATATGGAATTGACGTAGAATTAGTGCTGACACCGTGGAACATAACATGTCCATCCTGGCGTCTATATTTGGATGGGTAGTGAGTACATCCGTTCGCTGAGCGATATGTCTGTTCACTGCACTGGTACGAACCTGGTGAGATCGACTTTCTCTGCGGGCCTTCGGAACCGGTTGCTTCATGGGTAGATGGTGAATCCGCCATCGTGATCAGACGGAGGCCGGTGGACCAATGTCTTAAATAAATGAAGAAACAACAACAAAGTAGCTGCATGAGTTTATCACTATCATACTATGTGCTTTCCTGTACCATGTTAGGCCTAATGAAAACGCATATAACTAGACGGAAATGAACTCGTTATTGTATGTTCGTACTTGTTTTTGCAAGGACTATCTGTCGTCCATTTTGTATGTATGTGTATGTATATGTGTGCGTGTGTAGTACCGTATCTGTCGGGCAAACCCTAACAGGTTCGTCCTGACGGTTCGTGATATGGTGTAGACACTTGTGTAAGTTGTTTGACATCTGACCAGGAACTGAGTATATTCGATCATTGTGGGATCTGAAAGTCACATTAAAATACATAGTCCACCCCAGTTGACTGACCTCTCTTTCACAATTGACATCGGATTGACCTTTTCTTCAAGCTTAGAACTGAATAAATTAGATGGATACTGCAGGCTCGAGTACATTAGAGGTGACTTTTTAGAGAACAGGGAACTAAATATATTGGTCCAAACCTCGCCTCAATGCGATATTCTTATGTCGTGTTATTGGCGCTTGTAGTATCATCACCATCTGACTATTTAAACAAAAATACAGAAAACTTGATTGCGCAATAGCTTGTGACGTCAAACCTGAACAACCTCAGCATTTCTTATGTATTCCATTGTTTTTATTGTGCTTGAGAACTCAATATTCCTAGTTTTCCTACGGCGTTTTTTCTAGATAAACTGCGTAACATATTAACTAACCACAACAAGTTTTCAGGGAGAGAACATGCTCCTTTGTCTTTTACATGCGGGGTAGTCCAGGTAAGGTAATGCACAGTGGCATAGCGTCCAACTGGCGCAACGCACATGGCTCTCTTTAATGGAACGTTGTATGAACGTCTGGTTTGAACTGATGTATCGGTTTTTCCTATGCTACTAGATCAGTCCAGATATGTTTATCTGAGCCAGTAGTTGCCATTTATGCACCACTGAGCGAAGTTGAAGAGGAGTTGTCGTGTAAAAAATACCCACACCCTCCCACCCGCACAACTGTTATCGATCAGAAAGTGTAATCCACAAAGGAGTGCATGAGAATACACTAGTCGTATACTGGGCAGAGTACGGTGGGGAATACATCAGGGGTGCAATCATCATATTCACTAGGATAAGAACAAAGGCAAATAGTGTGGCAGGTGATGTATTTTGTAACCACTACCATTCACATTTTAATGAATATACAACCCATGTCCACTAAAATGGTGTATGCTCTGGTGCAAGCAATAAAATTTTGCCTCCCCAGGTTAGGCTAGCTAAATATGAATGTGGTCAATCGCCCACTATAGCCGCTATCTTAGTATATTTAGACCAATGTCTTCAATGAATCAGTGACTTACTAGCATGTAGGTACATTGCCCATTCAATAAGGTAACCAACAGCAACCAGAATGAACACTACACCATTTATTGTCCTAATTTGTACTTCAAACGGAATGTAGTGACATGTAAATTGACTATATCATATCACAGCAGGGAATTGTGTTGAAATAAAACATACCAGGCATAATAGCCTTCATTATGGTAGCATGTGCTGGTAAATCAGTCGAAAAAGTGATGTCACATACCAAATATCAGACATGGGCTGTCCGTGCGTGTGTATGTTTGTTGGTGCATCCGTCGAATTTTGGCAGATTTTTTCACGAATTTGAGGTTCCTAAAGCTCAATGAAATGAATGCCCTCATACCCTCACAGCATTAGGAACCTAAAATTCGTGAAAAATCTGCGAAAATCCGACGGATGCACCTACAGACACACACACGCACGGATAGCTCTTTGCCCGTACCTCGCCACGGGTATGGCCACGGGCCATATGGTACCTCTCAACGCAAGTAGTTCCCCATTAGTAATGTCATCATAGAAACCGCTGCTATGGCGACCAGCACCAGTGAATGTGGGCGGAATGGCGAACTCTCATATATCTCTACTGGCCCCTTGGGACCGATGAGATAATATTGACGTGAATCATACAATAGGTGACATCAGAGCATACAGGACAATACATTTGAATAACATCACATTATCATACATTATGCGGAATCCCCGCATTCACAGCAGTTTTGGTACAAAAACATGCATGTCATTAACCCAGGTTCTTATTCGAGCCCACCAGTATACGTGCCTCTTTCCAGCACAAGAGAGACGTGCTTCAAAATACCATCACAGGAAGCTTGACTGATGAGATCAGTTTTTGAAAGTTGTTTGTATCACGCCAGTGAAAAACCATGTATTAACTTATGACCAGACTAGTGTACTATAACCTGATGACTTTACCGTTAACCGTCGTTATTGCTTGGCTGGCACAGCTTCGCGGGTACCACAACAAGTTGTGATGAGGATGGGTCAGGATCGATGGCTCGTGGAAGGCCAGGTGATTAGAAACAGCTGGTGAATGCGGCTTGTTCTTTTCCTGCAAGTAGGATTGAGAAGAAAGATTCAAGAAAATTATTAGTAGATTCATGAATATATAGTAGGATCCAATGACATTGGTAGGAGTGAGAGTTGGGAACCGATGAGAAGAAGGGTTACTTGTTCTGTAGCTATCGAGCTCACGGTATGAATCGGCTACATTCACATCCATATAGTTGAAGGTGTATTGAACGAGAACTAAATAACCAATGCGCACGGGGACAATACAGGCACTTGACATTCTCAGTCACGTAGTCATTACACAGTGGCAGCAAAAACGTTTTTCTCAGAGATATGTATACCGCAACAAACACAATGGCTAATCCTGAAAAAGAGAGATATGCGTGATATTACCGCAGAGAATGTGATTCATAAACAATTCAGCGACCTTATATAAGAGAAAAAGTGAAGACTACTGTCGAACAAAGTTATTGTAGCAACTGCAAATGTTGAATACTAAACTGACCTACGTTGAAGACACTACAACTTATTCCATAGAATATAGAGGCTCGGGTTAATCTTCGATCAGATATGGATGTCTACGATAGTGCTAGTTCCTATGTACTCATTGTATCAAGCCGCATGTCACAAGCAGTTTTATTTCGCACAACTATCCGCTGAGCAGATGGATTGTCGTTTCTTCAACTTCCCAGTCATAAATGGGTTGATGATGTTATACAGTATTCTCTACTGAAACCATGCAATTGTACAATTACTCGTGGGATTATCACGAGAGTGCAATTTCCTGGACAAAGTATCACAGCCTGCCCATATCCTCTACTACAAGTGTATTATAATAAGGCTATATATTTTTAGAAAGATCATCCGTTGACTCAGAGAGGGTCATACTTTCGCGCACCATGGGATCGTAGGTGGCCCTCACTTTAGAATATGGGTGACTTTCAGTGGTGGCGGAGAGGGGGGGGGGATTACAATTCCCGCTATAACATGAGTCTGTATACAAGTAGAAGTGAATCAGTCGGAATGTGAGAATATAGCAACATCGAATTAACCAAATCCGAACCTGCAGATAGGCCTACTCTTAATCGTCATGATGAAACAAATATTCCCAACGGTGATTAAAGTCATCTCACCCCAGAGAGAAAGACTGCTGAAACCTGTTGACAGGCTAGTGTCATCAGCGAAAGAGAACACTGGGCAGGAGACAGTGTCGAGAAGGTCATTGATGACGAGAAGAAACAAGGTTGGAGAAATGACAGATCCTTGAGGCACTCCTGCACTGATAGGATGAACTGAGAATGTTAATCAATCGACACGAACAGCAATTGAGCGATCAGAAAGAAAATCAGAGATCCAACAGATCAGAGAAGGATGAAGGCCAAATCTGGGAAGTTTGGCAATGAGCCAACGATGCCAGACACGATCGAAGGCTTTAGAGATGTCAAGAGCGATCACTCGACTCTTGACCAGATGTGAGTGGCATAAGCTAGGACGTCACCGGTTTACCTTGCTTTGCGAAATCCATACTGATGGTCAGAAAGCAGGAAATGTTGTCCAAAGAAGGATAGAAGTTGCTCGGTGATGACTGATTCCATCACTTTAGACAGTTGAGAGGTGAGTGCTATTGGATGATAGTTAGAAGGAATGGACTTGTCACCCTTCTTTGGGACAGGGACTACATGGGCTAGTTGTTGTAGCAGCAGACATATTTGGTGGTGGATTGGAGGTGGAATAAAAGTGAAATACCAGAACGGTTTTGTTCCGACTGTGTATTGCTTGCACGACGAGAGAGAGAAACAGATGATAAGTTTACATGACAACACTTACAGATTAAATATATAATACGTAACACCCCCACTTAAACTTACGATTGGCAACTGCCACTCACAATACATGTATCATAATGAGAAAGCATCAATCAATAAATCAACTTGACCTTTCAGAATCATGAAACATAAACCAATAATATTTCACTGGGAGACTTATCCCAAGAGTTTATATGTTCCTACATGACCCCAGGATTAAACTCCCATGATATGATTAATAAATCCTAATAACTTGAATTTGCCCACAGGCTTGGTGGATATGTCAGCTACATTCTGTTCTGTTGGAATATGAATGAGATTCACAACACCTGTCTGGACTTCTAGTCCAATGAAATGGTATCGAATGTCAATGTGTTTAGACCTCTGGTGCTGGACAGGGTTCTTGTCAAGAGCTATACTGCCCTGGTTGTCACAGTTCAGCGTAGAACAAGAAAATGTGTTGCACCCAGTCATGCTATTTAGTAGCTGTAGCAAGAACTTAGCTTCCTGCACAGCTGCTGCTAGTGCCATGTACTCGGCTTCACACGTTGACAAGGCAACAGTACGCTGCTTTGTACTCTTCCACGATAAGAGTGGACCATCAACAGTAAGTTGAAAACAGTAACCTGTAATACTACGACGGTCACTTGAATTACCCCAGTCTGCATCACAAAAACCTGTCAAATCCAGAGGTTCACTGGACTTGTGGAACACCAGTGACTTGTCCGCTGTACCCTTCAGATAGCGTAAGACATGTTTAGCCATGGTCAGGTGTGCCATGGTTGGCCTAGCCATGTGCTGCGACAACTTGGTAACGATATAGCACAAGTCCGGTCTTGTCGCAGTCATAATGTAAATTAGACTCCCAACAATTTCTCGATAGAGCCTAGGATCAGGTAAGTACACCTGTTCCTCCGAGTCCTCAACAGTTTTGTTTACACCCATTTCACATGGAGTTGCCTTAGGTTTGCAATCCTGCATCCCAAATTTATCCAACATCTTCTCCACATACTTGGACTGGTTCATTGTTATGGCACCATTCCCATGACTGAACTGGATTCCAAGAAACATGGAGATTTCACCAAGGTCCTTCATCTTGAACCTACAACCTAGAGACTCCTTGACAAGCAAAAGTACACTCATATCACTTGATGCTATAATGATATCATCTACCCAGATAACAATAATAGTCATTTCATCATCTGCATTTCTGACATATACACAGGGATCAGCAAGTGACTGGGTGAAGTTCTGATCAGTCAGGTACGAGTGGAGCAGGTTGTTCCAGTTCCTACCGCTCTGTTTTAGTCCATACAGTGACTTGTTCAGTTTACAAACTAACTTTTCGCCACTTCTCCCATTCACTTCGAATCCCTCCGGTTGTTCGACATAGAGTTCACAATCTATTGGCGCATTCAAATACGCCGTCTTTACGTCCATCTGATGGACAGTGAGATCATACTGGACTGCTAACTGCATTAGTGTTCTGATTGATGTGATTCGTGCCGTGGGTAAGAACGTCTCTTGATAATCAATTTCAGGAAGCTGGGAATACCCTTTAGCCACAAAACGAGCTTTGCGCGGCTCCTCATTGTTTGGGCCAGTTTTAGCTGCATAGACCAATCGGCCCCACTGCTTTCTTACCTTCCGGTAAGGGTGTTGGATCAAAAGTTTCGTTCTCCCTCAAGGCACTCATCTCATCATTCATTGCCTTTTTGCCATTTACCAGAATCTGGTGAGTCAACAGCATCCTGGTAAGTTTTAGGCACATCTGCTAACTTGTAACTTGTAACAATAGTGTATGGTATAGTTAACATTATCATCATCAACCTTTCCAAGATCATAATCATCAAGATATGTTGGCTTCTGGTGCCTTCTACTGGGATATCTACCACCATGACCTCTCCCTGCATGGTCATTTTCATCATGAGTGAGTAGTTCAGGTTCAACATCCTCTTGGACCTCATCAACACCGACCTGCCTGTCATCATTGTCCACAGAGACAGGCCTTGGTACAGTTGGTTCTGGTTCACCCCCCATGACAGAACCATCACCAGTTTCAACACTACTCCTAGGAAAGTTGACACATCTAACCTTTTTGATGCTTTGGCTTTGACTGAAGTACACCAGATAGGCTGGGCTAGATTTGTCATACCCTACAAACACTCCCTTCTCACTCCTAGGATCTAATTTCTTCTTGTTTTGTACATAGGCATGACACATAGTCCCAAAGACTTGCATGTTGCTGACATTCGGTTTCTGACCAGTAAATACCTCAAATGGAGTTTTGGCTAGTCTGTGATTGTAACACCTGTTACGAACATACGCAGAGTACATAACTGCATACGTCCACAGCATCTTGGGTACCTGTGATTGCAACAACAAACACCTAGCCATCTCAAACAACGAACGCCATGCCCTCTCGGCAGTTCCATTTTGGTGAGGTGAGTGAGGTGCTGACATTTCATGCTTTATTTGATTCTTCACAAGGATAGATTCGAACTCTTTAGATATGAACTCGCCCCCTTGGTCACTTCTGATACATTTGACCGACCCATATGGTCTCACATCAGCCAGGTACTTCTCAGTTGCACGCGCTGCATCTCCCTTCTTCTTGAGGAAATACACCATGATCAAACCTGAGTAGTCATCCACAAAGCTAATTGCATAGCGAAAATCATCTTTGGCAACAGGGTCGATTGGACCAGCTAGGTCACAATGCACCAGCTCTAGGATAGACGTTGCGCGCTTATCGGGCTCCCTATTCCGATACTGCGCCATCTTGCCCTCAACACAAACACCACAATCAAACTCCTGCTTTTTGGTGATTTTCATGCCATCGACCACATTCTCTAGTTTGAGAATATCCTTCACATTACAGTGGCCTAGAATTTCATGCCATTCTTTCAGGCTGTGTGATGCCTGCTTGCCTGATGTGACATTATTGAGAAAATATAAGCGCCCATGTTTCTCAATATTGAACTTGGTACCATCTGGGCTTACCAACTCTGCAGAATTTGGCCTGAATTGAATTGATGCGCCCTTATCTGTTGCTGCCTGTACTGAGAATATGTTCTGCTTAAATGAGGGGACATACAATGCATTTTCCAGAACAGCCTCCTGGGCTTTCCCCTTGGAATCAACCAAAGAAACCTTAGCACTCCCCCTATTCAATGCAATGTTATTGACTCTCCTCCCATCTGCAAGCTCAATATAATGATCAGCTGGATCAAAATTGTCCTCAAAATTAATGAAGCTTGATTTATTGTTTATGATGTGAGTGGTCGCCCCGCAGTCGACCAACAAACCTTTGACCTCTTGCGTGGTGGCATCCCCCACTCCAACTTTGAAGGCGAAGGTGTGCTCTCCGGTGGCCCCCGCATCCATCGTCTTCACCGAATCTTTCCTCCGACAGTACTTCGTGTCGTGTGTATGGCTTTGACACACGTCGCACCATCTCTTCTTCTGGCGACAATCTGTGGCTCTGTGTCCAGGCTTGCCGCAGCTGAAACACGATCCAGAGAAACCCCCGCGGCTCCCTCCTCGGTTATCCCTCGAAGAGGTACCCGGTGTACTTGCCCAATTGGTATGGTTTGGCGTGGAGTTTAGTCTCATCACGCTGTCGTCTCTGCTCTCAGTTGACCTGCATGATCGTTCCGTTTCTTCGAAGCTCCGTAACGCCACTTTGAATTCACTGAAGCTCACTATTTTGTCCCTCTGTGATTACGGTGGCAAATGGCTTGAAACTCACTGGAAGCCCTTTTAACACCATTGCTGTGAGCAAACTGTCACTGATTGTCTCTCCAGCAGTTTTGAGATTCGTGGCTGCCGTTTCGGCCCTGATCATGTAATCTGTCACAGATTCAGATTCACCTTTCACCAGAGAAGTCAATTCTGTATACAAGGATATAATTCTAGGTTTACCCTTTGACAAGTAATGGTCTCGTAGAATTTTCAAAGCCTCTCTACCATTGTCCCTTGCATCCCTGATAACAAGTGCCAGGCTGCGATCGTCGAGGCACTGTACCAATTCCGCGAAAGCATTCGCATTCTTCTGTTCGCTAACTTCCACCTCGGGCTCTTTGAAAACATCGTCAAGTTTCTGCAACCTCATATAGCCCAAAAACTTCACCTCCCATAGTTCATATTTACGTTCATCACCATCAAAGTAGAGCCTGTACCTGGGCCCATAACCTGTTGTAGCGGCAGACATATTTGGTGGTGGATTGGAGGTGGAATAAAAGTAAAATACCAGAACGATTTTGTTTCGACTGTGTATTGCTTGCACGACTTCGGCAGAGAGAGAGACAGGGTTGCCAGATGATAAGTTTACATGACAACACTTACATAATAAATATATAATGCGTAACAGTGATTGGTGTAAAAAAATGTTCGGAATGGGTTAAAAGCATGAAACTTGGTACAAGTATAAGGAACAACATTACGAACATTGACAGGGGTAGTGCCAATCGGGATTGTGCGTTGCTTAGCAAGATTTGCTAGGTAACGTATCTTCCATGGCAACCAGCTTATGTGGTAGTCAGAACCCGATGGCAGTGGCATCCATATTGTCATGTCTACCATATCATACATTAGGTTTCCATGTATTTCGAGCAGTTCCCTTGGGTCATCACAGTCATAAGGCACTATTTTCCCTAGCAACTAGTGAAAATTACATATTTCCCTAGCAACTAATAGTCTTAGATTGTTTCCGAGGCATTGCTGACATTCACATATATATTGTCATACCAGCTCACTCTGTATCAGTTTTGTGAGCACACAATGTTCCCAAGGTAACATCAAACCCTAAACTTTGTCAAAGTACGGTACTGAAGAATAGCTGGAATTTATTGTCTGTAGAGTGCTCCTCCCAACACGAGTTCCTTTTCCAAACAAGAAACCACCGATGCTGATGTGTGAGAATGACACCACTACCAATATATTTGATATATCAGCCGCACATGGTCATATCATGGATACAATCACATTATTAGGCAACAACGTATGCGAGTACTATCACCACATCGGCATAGAACAGTAGAATGGAATCGTTACTCACGACTGTGACAACATAGACCATCAGCCAGTCAGCCACCATTACAAATTCATTCCACGGCACAGGCATATATATAAGGAAGTAACCACAGAGAATACCATGAACGATGACAATTGTTATCAAAAGTGGTATCAGCGATCATATAACA
>JAUOBX010450870.1:0-16594 GCA_032360705.1 Eupentacta quinquesemita
CCATCATGCCAGTCATCAGAACCTGCAGCAGTGACTGATCCATGAAAAACACATGGGGATGCTATAAGAGATTCAGCAGAAAGTTAAGGTAGGCAATTGAAAACAACTAGCTGATCTGAGCACTGAAAGAAAAATCAGAAAACAAAGACAAAACAAGGTTTTCTTTGCCTACCCTGTTTAAGACACAGAGGATACAATGGACTCCTTTAAAAGATGAGAGGCACTTAATTGCAAGTACGTATTTTCTAAAGGTGGAAGAACAACAAGAGAAGCGAAAGTGCAAGAACAAAATTCTTGGCCGGACCGGAAACAGCGGAAATGTGCATTATGACGGTGTATGCATGTGAAGTCTATGTTTTATACTCGCATAAACTTAAAGACCCTTATAAATGGACATAGGAATCGTCCTGGTTGTATATGTGGACGATATGGCTTAGAGGGAATGTTAGTATCCCCGTGTAGTGATTCCCTAATGGGCCTAGGCACATTATCAGAAAGCAGGTACCTAGCCTGGAGAAAGCCGACGATATGGTACTGCAGTACGTCGATTCCTAAAATTTGAGGGGGCTATTCCACTTTCATATATATACCGTGGTCGACTGATACCAACATATCGTCTGCTGACTTGAGAATTGGGATTCCGCTAATTAGTAATCAGGTAAACTAGATATCAATCAAGAATTGGGCATCGGCATGGATACATGATGGACCAATTCGGCGAGATTGCTATGTCATCCACTCATACGTCCCGCCTCGAAGAGTGTGACATTTCAGATCGTAAGTGACCGAAACTAAGTCCTACAGGCGTTTGTTTAGGCAAAGCCCTTATGCTGTGTGTATTTCGTCTATGGTTGGCCGAGTACGTCAGAACTGTACATTAGTGAATGGAGCTGATACGTGGCGAACAATATCAAATGCCTGTTTCACAGGCAAGCAGGTACCTAGCCACCTTCAATCACTTGACATGTCACTGGACAGGACATGACATGCCTCCCCTCCCATATCGTGATTTACTAAATATTTGAGAGTTGTATTCCCTGAGAGAATAGTGATAGATCATTTCAACCGGTCCGCAGTTTTGTTTAGAATTACGAAAGGGAACCTTATCCTTATGATTGAACCTTCACAAGCTTGAGATTGGGACAACCCCTGCTAATTGCACGAGGCACGGCAGCACCTATATCATAAACTACTTTCTAAGTGTCCCAAAACAAGGCAGTTGCTGTGTAGCATTTCTCATTTACTGTGTGAAGACCTAGCAAAACAAAACTTTGGAAATAGAGGGAGACATTTCACTGGTTAAATTAGCTGGGCAATAAATAGACAACCCTATCACTCAGGAGCTGTCAGCAGAATGATTCAATTCTGTTGCTGGTAGTTATTGATGGGTGAAGCGATATAAATCACAAACATTGTGGCAGCATGCCGTGCCAACTACAATAGTCCACCCCTTTAGTTACCTCCCACAACCAAGACATGAACAGCAGAGCATAATGTGTCTTTTTCAGTCATGTTATTTATAGCCATCATTGGAAACTTGGGCATGGGAATATTAGCACCAAAGAATCTTGTGTGATAATTCGAAACAGTTGGACTTTTGATCAGATGCCAGAATAAGTACAGCAACCCTCTGATACGTTGAGGTGTGATCGTCATTTTGAAATTTATCATGTTCCTCTCTTCCTGCTCCTCAGATGCTCAAAATTTGAGTCTAATGAGCTGACAAGATAGGTAACGTCCCCACATAGGTCAACATTTTTATATCCTTATTTGCATGAGACTTGGTGTATATAAGACATCATGGACATATCTTTTGGGATGTGAATTGTTTCGAATGAGGGATGAACTAAAGTGGAGCACTTACTCCACTCAATTAATAATTTCTAGCCGAGTTTATTGGGGCTGAGTTCACAAAATGATGAATGAGTTCACATCAGCATGGGTACCAGTGGCATGCGCAAAGGGGGTGGGGGGCATCTCTGAGTCAAGTCGGGGGAATTGAGGAAGAAATTGATGCAACTAGGGTTTTTTGGGCCAAAAAGTGGGTCAGTTGGGGGATTTGGGGAGTCAGTCGGGGGAAAATGGATTTTGGCCTCGCCACCTCCCAGATTCTGTGTACGCCACTGATGGGTACAGGCACCCGTATGCTCCCACTTTACTGTGCCTTATGGACAATTTGTAGGATGTCAATTTCTCCAGGAGAGAGATAATACCAAAGTGGAGCATTCACTCCATCATAATTGATCCTTTCTAGCCAAATTTGTTGTCAAATTTTCCAGAATGTTGCATTAGTTCACATTAGCATGGCTACAGCCACCCTTACGGTCTGCACTTGACGTAGGTAGCTTCAACCTTTAATCCGAAATAATACGATTGTTTATTTTAACACCTATACAAGCAGGGTGACATGTAAGTGTTAAGTTTTGTGCCATAGATCTATAGGCACATGACTACGCATATAACCGTCATGCTAGCGTGATGACTTTGAAAAGACTCTGACCCACAAAGGAACAATATATATATACCTCAGGCCACCAGAGAGTATATAGAGAGACACTACCAACACAGCTAACAGCCTTAAAGGCCAGGAGAAGGGCTGATTCATTGTTTTGAAACTTGCATGGATAGAGAGAGCATATTTTATGACCTCTACATCCCAAATTTGGGGTTCCAAACTTATCCCATCTTTGTGCTATCCACATTTAGAGGTTAGGGCTGATGATGTCAACAGAGTTGAAATAGGAGGGAGCCCAGGGGCTATTAGCCCTCAGAACTGCATCAATAACCCCTGGTCCCAATGGAATTTTACGAACCAGGGGCTATTCAGAGCCCTAAAAGCCCCTGGGTTCTCCAGTTGACCACATGAAATATTAGCTGTAACATGTACTATTGTGATTGTTTTGTGGGCAATGGAAAACTAACACTGTAGTGTGTATAACAATGCATGTGAACTAGTTCTATATCATCTGGGAAATGCTCCCTTATTTCACAGAGGACAAGAACAGGAATAAGGCCCCTGGGTCTACTAAGGTAGCCCCTGGTCCCATGCCAAAATACAGGGACCAGGGGCTTTTTTCTCGAAGATTAACCCCCAGTCTCTGGTACCAATTATTACAACCCTTGCTGTTGAGTGTATGAAATAATTACCATTTTTTTATTCCTCCCTAAGTACACAGTGCAAGTCATTTTTTCAAGTCAATCATTACTTGCATCTATATCTTTCTGGAGATTTTGTGCACTGTTATTCCAATTAGGTTCACTTCTTTCATGTGACAGAGTTTTGGAAAAGTAAATTCTGCAGCAACTCTGTTCAGAGCAGGCCCTCTCCTTCCCCTTGTGACATGAAACATCGCATAATAATATATCTAACCTCATTTTCCCTGCTCATCGACTGACAAATAATTTGTAGGTTGGTTGTCCTTGATATACTGATCTGAAGGAATCACAATCTCCAAAGTCATGTACAGCACTTCCATTGGCCTTCGAAGATCCCACAAAATAGTACCAACCAGGCGTGCACGTGATATCACCACTATCAGGGGTATATAGCCAATCGTTTATAGGTTTGATATGTTTGTTCCATTGAATAAAAGTTAAAACCATTGTTAAACGAGAGGGGGGAGGGGGAGAGTTGAGCAATGTATTAATAACTTTTAGAACTAATGATAGCTGTTTTCGGTGGCCAGTTCTGCATTGGAAATCCTTACGAATATGATCACGTTTTTGGCGTGTTATTTTGTCTTCTTTTTGGCATTTTTTTCGAAAGTGTGATGCGTTTTTTGGTCATCAATATCACACACTTGTCCAAGCCTTAGGTATATACCAGGGAAACAGCCTATTAATACTGCATCCTCAAGCACAATCTGTATCCAGCCATCCAAGTCAAAGTTTGGACAATTATGAACTGGACTTATGACAATGAAATGACCTCCATATTTGTAAGGATCAAATGTAGGCCCCATCCACTGAAAAAGTGAAGGAGATCGATCGACCAAATTTTACCCCTGGAGACCTCAACATGTCACCTTGAAGTTTGTCATGAACACTGGGCAAAATTGCGAGGGGAAGCATATTTGTAGGGATATCAACTCTCAACCCACCTGAGAGTAACAGAGGCAAACATGTGTACCAAGTTGAAGTATCACATCAATCAGACAAGAGTTAGACACAAGAGTTATCATATTAGCCTCCTGTTGCGGGGAAATAATAACAATCAAATAATCATGATAACACAAAATCAGTTGGATTAACCTTAGTCAGTCAGTTGTACACTTGTACCAGTTACCAGTAGGAACTTTACAATCCAACACCTTTACAAGCTCATTTGTATTTTGTAGACAGTGATTCAAAAGTTCAGTTCCTCTTTACCAGGTCATTTTGCAGTATGCATCATACCCTTTAAAGTCATGCCTGCTTTGCTGTTCGAGTTGATCCCACTGAAATGTATTCAAGGCTGCCGAGTAATTTTGATGACACATCAAAATCATTGTGTTTTACAACACAATATGTCTATTTGGTTTCCCATAAAAAAAGATTTGCTAGAAAAGCCAGTTTAAATATTGAAGGTAGTATAGCCTAAACAAAGAGTTATGTCGAAAGTGAAGATAAGATGTCAGTCGTTGAACACATTTCTTGATTGAGTAGAGGAGTAGTAGAACAGACTGTTTGAAGCATTTGAATTGTCTGGAACCACTTCTTCGGTTGGTTCACTTTTGTACTCCAACTCAAAAGTAGGCCTACTCCTTTTGTAATCGGCATGACCACTGTTGTAGTTAATGTGATAAGTTGACAACTCTTGTGATTGGTGTGAATCATTAAGTAATTGTTTTGTTGATTACTGTACCAGGCTAATCACTTCAGTTACCAATGTTATCATATTCTACATTGGTGTGGCCACTTCTATAATGGAAGCAACTAATTTTGGAATTGGTCTTGTACTTTCGACTTTTGTAACCACTTTTTTTTTCAAACAGTGAAGGATTTCATGACCTCTTTTTATGTTATAAAACCAACAGAGCTTTCTTTCAAAGAACACGCCCCACCTATTCCAGCTCCCATAACTGTAATTTAGCCCAGGTCATTTTATACATTGCATTCTTATCAGAATCATGGGAAGGGGTAGCCTATTTATTCTCCTCAATGCAATAATCTTCCAGGATGGCTGGAATATATTTCATCAAATTTTTCAGTGACCACGTTTGAACAGTTTTTTCCCTCCATACAAATGCTGAGCAAAATGACATAGGAATTGCCCGAGACATGGGAATTGTCAAATCATTTCTAAACTGGTCAATTTACCGCTAAGATCCAAAGTAGTGTCATTCGGTAACCACTATACCTGGGAAAGCTGGAAACAGAAAAGGGGATTTTATTTGCAGAGAAGATCCATCGAAATATGTGGCCAATCTTCCGTTATTGAGTGGAGGGCTTGGAGTATTCTGGATATCCGCTTAGCAACCAACTGCCTGATTAGCGGAACAACAGCAAAGGGGGAAATCCAGGAGTAGCCTTGCAACTGCTATCAGGGGAGATTGGAATTTACACCTGATCATTGGATTACATAATGGGAATAAGAAGAGGGCAAAGCAATGTGACGATATGATGGTTTTGCCTCCCAGTACCAGCAAGAAGTGGAAAGTGAATCTGTCTTGCATTAAAATAACATGAAAATTGTAACACAGCAGATCAGATTACATGACGAAAGAATCATTATGAATCTGCTTGGCACCCCCCCCCCCCCCTTCCTTATTTACATACCCTTTCTCTATTTTATGTTTATATACTGATATTCCATCGTGGCAATTGTCCTGAACTCATCATATTTTTCAGTCATTTCCTGAAACATTTCACTTGTAAGTGCCATTTTTGCCAGAATTTCTGACCATCCCTGCCTATGCCTCTCCATGTAATTGAAAGCCCATACACATGCTACACTTACCATTACTCCCAGGCTATACCAGGAGGAAAATTTGGCACACCATTCAGGATTGTTTTTATATACAGATGCATGCACATGCGATGATGCCTATGAGAGAACTTGCAATGTAGTGCCAAAGCAAAATGTAGTCGATTTCTCAACTTGGGAAAATGTTGGGCATTTCACAAACAATTTGTCCCACTCTTTTCAATTTCGCGACATTATTTTCATTGGAATGTGTACCCAAATTTCCCATCTCAAATCATTTTATGAGCATGTAGTCTGCCTGTCTCCAACGCTCTTCTGCATTATAATTTACTTATAAACTCGATCCAGCGATCAGTAACAAAGGCACTCCTGAAAATGCCAACACCACCAGCAACTGATTATAAATCGCCGTGAACATCAGAAAAAGCATGTGGTTCTCTCCAAGGTAATGTCCATCCCAATCATCTATACAAACAAAAGTATCGAAGGTTTGCCTGAAACTAATGTCAACCACATCCCTGTTCCCTATGTGTATGTGATAAATTGAAATAGAGAATGAATACTACCATATGCGGGAAACTTTTGGCACATTATCAACCGTCAAATGAAATTTATGATCATAATTGCTGCTTATTTTTCATAACAAATTGAATTATATGGATTTGACTATTGCATATGCTGACTACAATACATTTTTTCCAAATCCCAAATATCATTGTGGGGGGAACAAGGTTTTCCAGGGCCCCCCTCTTGCCCCCCACCCTTGGTGACGTCATTTTCCCCCTCCACTCTGGGCTTTTCAGTTCAAAACAGGTTGTTATAAGCACCAAGGGTACGATCAGTATACTAGAAGAACAATGGGCACATAATTTATGTCACCACAGAGGCAATTCCCTCAACCCACAACAGTAGCCAGAGTTTATGGGTGTGATCCTCAGCAGGAGGTCTAGGGCAGGTATCTTCTAATAATAGGCCATTGTCTGCAGGGTATTTCCACTGATTGTTTCTTCATCCAGAATAAATTTTACTTGCAGCTCCAACTCACTCAGAGAAGATTATGTTCAGCAGTTCTGACTCCTGACTAATCAACAACACATGAGTTGGCAGTGGTACGTGCTACAGGGGTTGAATATCGAGGCCCCAAAAAACTGATAATCTTGCATTGAAATCGCATTCCAGGTAGGGTGTTATTATCACATTCCCTACCCTGTTCCCCAGTTCCCCTGAAATTGCCCCTCTCGTTTATCACTAGTGCAAATTCTGCTATGAAAGCATCCGGAAACAAAACTGAAATAACGATAAATTAAAATGTAGTGTACCACTTTACCAAACAGTGAATTTTGAATGTTTCGGTTGTCAATGAGCCTGGTTGGAGAGTCAACATCCTTTTTCGAATAGTACCAACATTATATTCATGCTTAGGCAATGGTTCACCCAATTCCAACCAGCTCCAGGGACCGCAATTTTACGTCCCCATCGGACAGATGATCAGTGAAGCCCAGAATATGGCTACCTTAAAACTGAAGGAACAAAAGATTCCAAAGTTTAGCCATGGTAACTGCTTACAGCTGATTGCTAAGACTTATCGCAACTATTTGAAAATGAAATCCCATTGATTAAACTGTACAAAAGCACAATGCGGAAGTCAATACCTTGTCAGTCACAACTGCAAGTACAGCCAGCACCCACCCCAGTCCTAGTGCTGGAAATGAACATGGTAGGGGGGGGGGGTAATCAGATCTCCAAGGAATCAATCTCAGTCAGTGCTAGAATCAAACTCATGTCAAACATCACTGTGTGGCCGGCCCCTCTTTCGCTTAGTACGAGCCTTACTCGTATCACAAACTGGTAACTTGCATACTTGAAGTTATAGTATGGTATTCGGTCGAAATTTCAGAAAAATGTTTATCAAAGAGATTCCAAGGTATATCTAGTAAACACCTCCCCAACAGATATTAGATGCTCTCCCTAACTGGGGATCGGGGAAAATATGAAAAACATCACTGGATTAGCACAGTGAGCAATAACCAATACTATAGGCCACAGAATATACTTGTTTTGGAGTAATATCATTGCGGTTGATCACGATAACCATTCAGCAAAATAAGCTGAATGGTTGTAAACACCCATAGTGAAATGGAACCTCCCCCTGGCAGTTTTGATACAATTGCCTATTGAGCAATATGATCGAGTCCTATCCGGGGCTGTGTTCTTTGCACTAAAATAAGTCCCTTCACAATGTTACATTTCTATACCTAGCAAGTGACCTCTGAAAAGTGAATATATATTATATCCAGGTTTTTTTTTTGGTAGCTCGCCTTCAGGCAGGGATAGGATTAAAAGGATAACATCAATTGTGGGAAAGATTGATATCAGCTAAAAGGCCTAACAAGTTGATAGGCCGACACAATAACTGGCCGAGAGTAAACTGTGTTGTACTTCAGCAACAGATTCTAAATTGGAGCATTTAAGGATAAAATTGGGGTCCGAAAGAATATATAGTAAATCAAAGGAACTCAAGATGACCTCACTACCACCAAGGGTACAAAAGGAATACAAATTATGAATGAAAAGATGAAGAACTAATGATAGATAATTGACCTGCTTAGTGAGGGTATTCAATTATGAGAGTCAGATTCATTGAAAGTGCAACAATTTACAACGTGAAACAAATTGAAATTTGCCCTGACGAGACATGCTGACTGAACGAAGTGAGTCGAGTTGCAGGGATTGCTACATTCAAATTTATATATATCTTATATATATCTGACAATATCTGACATGAATTGAGTGACTCCAGATTATGGTACAAGTTGATAGTAATAATCTTCACCGCCTTTACGATTCACATTGAAGACATGGTTTACTTTGAGAAGTTATGCGAAAAACCTGATATAATAATGTTATCATGAATGTATCAGTACCACCACATGACTATTGTCAAGATGAACCACCTTAACCCCTACACCTGTCGTATACCCCAGTGAGGGGGATAAAGTGGAGGAATTTAATCTTCCATCCACCATTATATGGGCCTGCCAGACATATCACATGATATAGACAGCAAGTGTACAGCGGGGTCAGGGCAATGGGGATGACGACCGAACCCAAAATATAGTCAGCTGTTGTCCTCAAGGAAATGTTGTTTTTGCAATTATTTCACATTTAGTTCTTTTATATCATCACAACTCGGCCTGGGAGGACTTCATCACGGTTTCGAAGAATGTAATCGCCATTGGCGACGATTTGGTCGATATATTAGGGGGGACATGACCCCTTTTCCCGAAAAGTTACTGTGTAAAAAATCCAATGTCAATAGGCAATTCTCAAAATATTGGGGGGGGGGGACATGTCCCCCCTAGGATCCCCGCCATGGTAATCGCCATCTGGGTTCAGTACCCGAGATTGTAGGTATGGAGGGATTCATATCTGTGGCTGTTAAATAAAAAAATTAGGTCTCTCTTTCAACACAAACATTTATTTCCTGCTAGATGTAATAGCGAACGAACAAGGGCAGATCTGGAAGTTGACCAAGGAGGGAGTGAGAAGCACACTGACGATGAACTACGAATGCGTAGCGCTAACCCCACTATGTGGGGTCCAGGGGAAACTCAGATTTTTAGGCAATCATAACACCTATAGGATTGTTTCAATACACCATGTACATGGTGGAAATTAATTTGAATTTGCTTACAATTGGTCATTTCTTTCAGTCTATCATAAATTCTTCTTTTGTTCTATTCTTCAAATAGGCTTACCCTAAGGGGCAATGGGTCCTCGGATCCGCCCTTGCATACAAATAAAAGGAGCCTCCCCATAAGTAGCCTTTTATGACAGTCAGAAGATTACTCGAACTTTTCACCCCCATATATTGTAATCCACATGGATGGGGTAAGCTAGGTATTTTCCCTATGTCAGGCACTACATCACCTTCTATAATAAACTTCCTGTTGGCACAGTTCCCAATATTGCTGTTTTATAGTACTTGGAAGAGCCTGCTATTGGTTCCTACTGGTACCTGAAGGGCACCCCTCATGAACAATGAAACCTGAAGCATTCAAGCCATGAAGTGGAGAGAACCAAACTGCCATTAAAGGTGGAATCCATGGCTTTGAGATCCATCACATGATCTCAGGCAAATGTCCTGTGGGGGTTGGGATAACTGGTGGTAGAGGCAATGAGCTTGGGGAAAGAGGCATAGGGTAGGGGAGGGGAGGGGGTTGGAGTGCGGACCTGGAAGGGTGGGGAGGGCGGTTAGGGTTGGAGTGGAGTTGGAGCGTGATGTGGTCAGGTCAGTAGTCAGTGTTGTTTTGACAGAGCACAGGAAGATGTGGGCAAATGTCCTGTGGGGGATAGGGATAACTGGTGGTAAGGCAATGAGCTTGGGGGAAGAGGCATGGTAGTGGTGGGTGGTGGAGCTGGAGGAGTTGGGGAAAGTGTGATGTAGTCAGTGTTGTTTTGATCGAGCACAGGGAGGTGGTGATGTGTGCCTACAAATCCTATACTCGATATCTCAACATGCTTGTGACAACTATGACCTAGTTTTCTCAAAGTGGCCTCTCATCCCAGTCTAAACTATACGCTCTTTATTTATAATGCAGAGATAACTTATTCACTGTTCGGGTCAGGTTTGCTGTAGCGTTTTGCGTTCCTGAGACTAGTTCGTTGAATGACCCTGTGGTATTTTCAATAAGCGATTACAAAATCTCATAGCGATTGTAGGCAATGAACGAACAAAAACAGAAATACTTCGTTTAGTTGGGAATACGAGGAACAGTTGTGAAGTAAAATATGTTATATACAAAGACATATACATATGTCAGTAAAATATGGAGTTAAGAATGGAATAATTTCAATATATTCCCCTGTAGGCTATGTATGAGGATGGTTGATTGCATATAATACGAATCAATCAGTTATGTAGTATATAATACTAATATAACACGGCATAATCGGTCGTGTGGAGTACACTGCACACGTAGTACATCATCCAAACATTATCACATTGTTTCAAAACCGTACGTTAGCAAACTTCACCTATGTACACATTTATATCAATATAGCGCCGCCCGGTACATCACGTTTCATTTGATCAGATAATTATGCCTTTGCTTTGACCCTTTTCACTTTGATATGTTAATAGAGATAATATTTAACCTTACCCGACTCCTGAAAAACAACAACTATTCATGCAGTAAAAACCAAGAATTAGATTAATCCATCTAAACACAAGTTAATCACAAATAGTGGAGCAGTTGCCGAAACATCACCTTTTCACAATTGTTTTAAGTATCCAAAACATGAGTAACGGATGAAGAAGCATGATGAGGTTCATTGTGCAGTGCATTAGATCGAATATTCTGGATTTTTTCCTCTTTAGATCATGAATACTCCCAATCTCGTGTTGATCGGACCAAGAGGATTTTGATTTTGATCGGTGCTGACCCCAGATGATATTAAAACAATAGGGCACGTTCATCTACGATATGATAACAGACATATTAGACATGTGCGTCATACGCCAAGGCTTGACCAAATTATTGTGTTTGCAAGCCAACTTTCCCAAAATAAAATTTTTCCTCCCTCGGCCTACAACAAAATCATTATTTAGGCTATAAGTTCATCATGCACTCAACATCGGCAAAATACATAACACCTTTGAACTTGATCCATAAACGCTTGGCCAATTTATATAGGTATATATATATCAAATCATCATGGTAAGAAAAACAACCAATACTTCTCGTTGAGCACAGATGAACAACACCTGCTGTACTCCCAACAAAGAGTAAACACCGATTTTCAGAGCGGACTAAACGTTCCGGACTTTCGTGCCCACATTGACTTCGGCAAGTGGTGACCATCAATGACATTCAAATAGTGAGAGGTGTGTATCCCATTATGAGAAAACATATAAATATGGGTCTGGGCATCATTCATCCAGAAGCAATTGAGTTACTGTGTTCACAAGCAATCGCCACATCTGATGTTTTACTGATGCATTGTATTGTAACGTTTATGTCTACCTCACTTATAAATAGGGTTAGCAGCCGTTTTACTGTGAATCGACTATCTAAGCGTCGTTATCAAGTTACCTCAGTTCGTTCGCCCACGTCTTAACTACGTTTTAAAGCCGTCCATCAATTCAGTATCAATGAATGAGAAAAAATGATGCTACTACTAATACGTGAATTGCGGAAAGTGATAAACAGTCGGAAGCTTGAAAATCATTTTTTACGAAGGATTTACAATTGTAAGTTTGAGACTCGTAATTTGTACAAAACTGACATTTTCTCTTCACTGCCAATTAAATTCAGAATTCAAGTCAACGTGCCCGTGGGTTACATCTGGTAATTTCGCTTGAAAACCCAGGATATTGGGCAGCCATCGGCATCACTGGCGTCATTACCCTCAGCACTCAGCCCAGTGTCCGAGTTTCACTGCCACGTAGTGAGAAAATATGAGAAATCGAAATCGTGTTATTATTTTACAATAATCATCGTTGACTGTTGGAACAAAATACAGAAAATATATGAATACATTCAACATGCGGCTGATATTCTATCTCTCATCAATGAAGATGGTACATGTCGTGGCATGAAATGAGTAATTCTGATACAGCTTGACACGTAATTACGTAAGTAGGTGAGCAGTTATATAACATGGGGAAAATCAACAATCAAAATGGTCACATTATGAGTGAATGAACGCATTACTGATACGCATGCGTTGTGTGAATATTGATAACGTCATTAGATAGAAGACAAAACAACTGAAAATAATTACCTTCTATTTGAGACGGTAGTGGATTAGCTATGGAGAAAAATAAAGTAATAATTATATGTGCCATTGCCATACCTGTCCCGGATACAGCGTGATGTCAGTGGTTATATAAAGGTTCCACTCAGGTTTCAGGTCCATGTGAGCTATACTGCTAATACACGTCTATTATGGTTAATCGAGACCAGGGTATGCAAGGTGCTTGGTACATTATCCTCTCCTGTTAGTGATGAGGAACGAATAGATTCCAATGCAATACTTTCTGCCAATCTTACGCTTGTCCATACTCACCATATCCTGATACTCTTTCTCGGTCAGGGCCTTCTTCGTCCCATCGTTCTGTAAAAACGTAGATATTAGTAATAATTATTACCCTCTTGAAATTGCAACCGTGAACGATGCGTCCGTTGTCAAGTATACTTCAGCGGTGGCATAGAAATACACATGTTTTCCTGACAATTATTCGCGAAAAATCCATGAGAATCGCATCCTGGGAGGGTACCTCGAAATCCCATTTTCATCAAGATTGGATCAGCGGTTAAGGCGACGGCATTTAACGTCTGGAACTTCTGTAGTGTACTATATTATGTGAATACTCATCTCTCCCGGGGATCGAGTATCCTGTACAACCCCTCTGTTGAAAAGATATTTGATTAGCCACCCAATCCATTAAGCTTTATATTTAATCGTGACTGACATAATTTCCCCATCGTGTGGTATATCGTCATATATATATAGATTACATAATTCGACATACAATAGATACTGCTGTGTTCATCAATTCTTTATGATGAAAATAAGCATATAAATAGGATAACGGCACACAGAACAGATGGTAGTGCGTGAATATCTCGTGAGGTTATCACAAGGGTTGATTACTCACCACCCAGCGGCCGGACGCAGAATCCAATATGAACACCTCTTTATCCTCAGGGTCCCAGAGCACTGTAATAATGATTATTAGTAAAATCGTAGTCATATCATG
This sequence comes from Eupentacta quinquesemita, assembly GCA_032360705.1. NCBI lineage: Eukaryota > Metazoa > Echinodermata > Holothuroidea > Dendrochirotida > Sclerodactylidae > Eupentacta > Eupentacta quinquesemita. Next base: position 13,671 of record JAUOBX010450870.1, read on the forward strand.
ATAATACTCACAACATAACAACAGCAATGATGATAATAAATTATCAATGATAATAATATCAGTAATGGAAGTTACGAGTAACATAATTCATTTCGTTACTATATTTGGAATATCCCTAAGAACAATTCTCCTTCCTAGTATGAGATGTTTGATCTGATGACTGCGATATATGTCTGCAATGCTAATTAATTCTACAAATCTGACACGATGTCATAGTTAACCACATTCACATATCGCCCTATTCAGTCAGTGAATCCCCTAGGGTGCTTCATAGCTTCAATTATTATTAATTTGTGGTATGTAGTACGTAACTCGTGTTGTTCAAACTCGACGCAGGCGTCAGGTGTGCCATCATCGTCTCTCCTGGGGACATCGCAATGGGGGCAGTCACATGCATGCATACGGCACACGCTACTATTTGCAAGTTACTTCACAAGGCTCACAGTAACGCACATTGCCCAATGACGGAACAGCAAAGACATGACCTGTAATAGGTTCCACCGACTATGATAATTCGATCTCAGATGTAATGAGTATATTATTCAGTATTGGAAAGGTTCGGCATGTAGTGTATATAGTTATTAGATTGAAGACATAAATGAAAATACTCATGCTATTCCAATAACACGATAAAGTATTATAAGCATGGTGTTGGTCTTCCTCGATGTCGATAACGCCACGTTTCACTAATGCTGTTCGTGAATAAGCAAACATACAGTTTAATATGCCTAGTTAACAATCAGATTGCATTGATAGAGTAATCGAATTACAATGGAAATGAAACATGCTGTATATTCGTCAGTCACGCATGCTTGCTGAGACGTGTCACACCGCCACAGTACCAACTTATATTGGTTTATTTATATATAGTCCTACAAATCCTAAGGTGCCAGTTGAAGTTAACGCAGATTGAATCCTACCACCCCACACACAACGCCTGTTAATATCTCAGCATAGTCATAAATAAAAATTAGGTGTCCAGAATTCAGACATACTATGGAAAATTTTCTTACGGACTTTTCCGTACAAACAGGGCAGGTAAATGATGCTTCTTTATTTCATTATTTTGAGTGCTACACATGCATATGATGTTTATGTGCTAATTGTCGATGTATGTAAACACATATTATCAATTAATAATAATTCTCGAGCAAGTGAATAATTGATGGGCGGCTATACGTTTCATTTCATTTAGACATCACGTTGGGGATAACCCATTCGTTATCTGTTATTACATTAAATTTTACATTGTGAACATCGTATAATTATGTAAACCGTTCATTTGAGAAATCATTATGAGACATCCAGTTCTAATTTATCTCAGTATCATCCATTCACCGTTCGATACTCATTGTCTGAATCGATTTACCTCGAAATGTCGCAGAGCGGAGGTGCGCAGGAAATAGATGAGTAGGAACACTCCAAGGAAGAAAGCACCAGTAGAAACTGAAAGAAAAAAGAAACATCTCTTGATTATTTCTTCCGACTTTATGCGATGTAACTTTCTCATTGTATAGACGAAAGAGTTTCCAATATCGCTCAAGTTTGGGAACGGGAATACACCAGCCAACCTTGTCAGATGCCCAGATGACACATCACAAAGACTTGGCTTATGATTCAGCGTATCTAAAACAAAACAGATGGAAAACAGCATGCCTCTGATCAAGAGGGATGTCATGGCAGGTGGACAAACACTGGAGACGTTGCAACAGTTTGAATATCTTGAAGACATCATCAACGCAGATATTTCAAAGTGCTGGCTAGACAACAGCACCTCCAACAGAGTTGAAACTAATTTGGGATGATTGGAACATCCTCCTCAAGTCCAAATTGTACCTCCTGTTCTGTCCATCTTTCCATATGCCTGTGAGTCATAGACTCTTACAGCTGAGCTGCGAAACAAATTTGAGGCAGTGGAAATGAGTTACAGACCACAGTCAAGAGAAGAAAACTAAGATGGTTTGGAATGTGACCAGATCCGACAGGATCTCAAAAACGTTCCTCCGAGTTACTTCACGATGGAAGAGGCAGGTAGATCGAGGAAGAGATGGGCCAGCAACATCGAGGAGTGGACTGGCATGAATTTTGCGACGACCCAGGTTGTTACCCATGACTGACAGGAGTGAAGGCAGCTAATAAGATCACTGCATATTCCCACGACCCTGCTGGGTAATGGGACCAGTGCGCAATGTGTATACATGTGTAGACATACATATTTGGCTTCTCGGGTCTTGTGACAGAGACAACTTTCGGTGGCCATCCAGCAGCACATTCAAATCATATCTTTTTTTACTAACCAGGACGAGTACCATTTGGAGCAGTGAACTTCCACTGTTTCTATACTGTTAAATGACATTGCAACATCATATTTATTACATAATGACTACTTATATCATTGTCATCCTACTGGTCAGATGCTGCGAAATCGCCATTCCACATTCATCGAAGCAACACACCCGAATGCAATAGAGTGCTCCAAACATTTCTCTGAAAACGGAAGGCGTATCGGTTCAGTAAAGTGTTAACGTAATATGACCACAGCAACAAGTAGGCCTATTGTAATTTTGAGGGATGAATTATTTAGCAATACCAGTCACACCAACACCTCCAGATGCTAGTATAACCTAGTTTCGATCGACCCAAATGTTTAGGCATAACTCAGTATATTCATCACAAAACACCGTAATTAAAACAAACATTAACACGAAAGCTGCTGATCATTGAAGTCGTCAATATTACGGATAATCCACCGGTAATATATTGATTTTATGTTTCAATTTAAAATACATGTATATTTACTGATGGTTTATTGTGTCATTTCAGGTCATGAGTAGGAAACTATAACTATTGCACTTTTGTCGTGCTTTTACATTTGTACTTTTCTTCATTCATTTTACTGTTCTCTCCTTTGTATTTTCATATTA
>JAUOBX010450871.1:0-10389 GCA_032360705.1 Eupentacta quinquesemita
TATTATTGGCAACATCCTCCTGAACGAAAATCAGCAATAAAACAAACTGTTGCAATTTGTTCTCATCAGCATCGAAATTCAGGCTAAATCTGGTCAACTATTAGTGAGCCGTCATCTTGCAGAAGCCTTCACTCGGTCGATCGCAAAACTTTCTCCTACAACGCATCTCGAGTCTGCGATAAGCTACTGTAGCTTGCTCATCAGCTACTTTAAACAAATGTATAAAGACTCATCTCTTTCCTCCGTAGTCCTGTATTCTTATTGCTGTTAAACATGCAGTCGAAAGAAAAGTGAGCAAGTGGGACATGGTCACGTTTTCTGCATGGAAGTGACTAATTCCCTTCTGACTCCTCAGATAATAATCTTATCCTGTTTCATTTAAGAGAGCTACTCAAAATAGTTTCAAAATAATTGACCAAATATCCCACGCCCCAAATACGGAGTCCATACAAGATACGACCACGATAAAACAGTGAGATTTCGTGGCTTATCGAGCATTTGACCATAAATGGCAGGATTTGCATTTGAATCGTGTGGGTTAAACACTCAGTCACATCCGCCCACCTGTAACAATAAACAAGGACATATTTTAATGATGCTTCGATTCGTCAAATTTATGAGGTAAGATACTATAGCGATTTTCACAATTTTGCAATAAACCTGTGAGAAAGTTGAGTAAGATATGCGCCCAATATAGCTGTAACTTACTCTCCCGGATTGTTAGAGAGCATGTCTGTTTACTGTGATCAAGATAATATTTGTAAAGCGCCTTGAGCATGTCATTCATATGGGAAAGCGCTATATAGGAACTATTACCATTAGTTTTATTAGTATACAATTACTATTATCATTATCATTATTATTGTTATCATTATTTATATCAGTATCACTATTATCAAAAATTTGATCAGTCATTCATTATATATATTTACAGTTAGGAATAACTTTACCCGCGTGCTTTCTACGGAAACAGTTTTTTCAAACCTCTTGCAATGCTTATTACCAATGACGAGTGACGTCATTTACTGTTATTCTCGAGTTAATAATTGTTGTTCCAGATTGAGAATGTCAGAATTGAGAATATTCAGCATCGAACACAGTCAGGAAAGAATGTGATTTAACGCACTCTTCCTTCGTCAAGGATGTTATTTCAAATCGATCAGACGAGCTCAGTGTCCATGTCAATTATCCTGGGGTAAAGTACAGCACCCATTAAATTGGTCTTTGCAAAACGAAAAATATCATGTGTTGTTTGGCGAGAAAATATCACGACAATGAATAATGTCAGTATTTTTATATGCGTCAGGGAAATCCGTGCAACATGGACGCACTCACCAAATTATGAGTTTAATTGCATCACAGCATAGCAGGAAGTTTGCCACCCACACAGAAGCTGGAAAAAGATATGATCATCCGAATGATATGATGTTTCAGGCCCACTCATACCCCGCTCATCAGCAAATTACCCAGATACAATATAAGTCGCCTATTTCATTGTCACAAATGCTTTGGATTCGATGAAATAGTCAGATCATTTATTTATTGCGATTGACACGTTGTTATTGACGGCACAACTGAAATAAATTGGGTCGAACCAAGACATGCAAATGGTCTACGACCTTCATATTGATTAAGGCTATGTAAGATGAAGATATGGTTGAACATATGAATTCACCGTTTCATTTATAGGTTTTGTACATTCATTATTGTAATAGACACGTTTACGGCACAACTGCTACAAACTACGTCACACAACTGGACTGTCATATCGAATTTAGCTACGTAAGATGAAGCTTTAAGGTCAAACATACAAATTGACTGTTTCAATAGTTGGCACTTTAATCGTAGTTGCGTAGGTTTATTAGGCACCCAATAATGGAAATGTGTGTACATTATTGTCGCTCCATTTAATATAATATTATACCATCAATAGTACAAATTGCGAAGAATATTCTAATTATTAGTTGACCTGTTGGGAATATGATCTATGATGCCAGTAACTGAACTAGTCGTCTGTTGTCGTTCTGTGTGGTGCCTCACAAAGTCACCACGAAAACACAGGGAAGGTCGCTGGAACTGTTTTGGGTTTGGCCAACAGATTTAAATCATAGAAAACGACAGCATATTCCGCACTATTGTGTGTTTATCGGTTCCCATATTACATACAGATGAGACACCCAGCGCCTCCTCTGGTCGGGTGTGGGATATCCTTGATATCAAGCAGGGAGCAGCAACCGTATCCTATCAAATGCACGGTCCGTGCGCAACAAGGCTTGGACTATTGCTGAACAGTTTCATGCTCATGCATGTGGCCTCGTCTTACTGACAGAAACGTAGCTGACCTCCACAGACAGTCCAGTTATACAAGAGGTGTGCTTTAGATTAACAACTCGAACACTGGTTACGCCGGGTGGTGACATTTTCACCATACACCACTCAACCAAGGAACTCAAGCTACTAACCCATGTTTCGGCCGTCGAATACACAGCCTGTTTGGTTAACGGACCAATTATAACAGATGTTGTGTTGCATCGACCTCCAACGGGAGCCAATGGGAATAATGACGAATTCATTCGAGAAATTGATGATCTATAATCCCCGCCAAAAGTAGTTGGTACACTTCCACCTATTCAATGTTGTTGTCCTGTCAATACGCATGACTCCGGACGGCTACGACAATATTGAAAAGATGTCCCTAGCTGAACGGAAAGTAATGTACGCTACCTGCTCGTACTGTTCGAATAGTTATTGCGGGGATTGTAGTCTCGGAACTGTCGCCGGTCACCGGTCAATTGCTAATTGCTGGATATCTCAATTTACATATGGGGAGGTGTCTGCGCCTTAGTCACCTAACCGTGGAAGAGCGCCAGGACAAGGACTGGATGTCTCGGACTCTATCTGATCACTTACATCGCCGAACTTACTTCAGTATATTCCTGTCCGGGGTATACAGGTCTGGATTCTCGCGGGATAGAATTGCCATGAGTTGGAGAAACACTTGAAAGATGGACTAAAAACTGTGTTCCAGCTGATGATCATACCTCTCTAGACATCAGCTTCTCACAATATGATGCTGCTCTGGAGAATATGCTCAATTAGCATGCACCAGACGTTACCCGAAAGACAAAACCGAAATGCAGAACTCAAATGACGAAGGCGATCTAATGGAAGACGCTGGAGAGTGCTCAGGTTGCTGGTTTACCGGGAAATATGTGTCAACTAGTGTGATGATGCATCAATGGCCTGAAGACCGAGTAATACCAAAGCAAGTTCTCAGCTACTGATGCCTACGCAACTGTTAGGTCTCTGAATAGTATGTCTCTGTGCCTGTTCTAACATACATTCACACATATCCTCATGACGCATGATTATATATATCTTAGAGGTAACAGGGGCAGGGTAGGTAGATAGATAGATAGAGGGTAGGTAGGTGGCTAGGTAGGTAGGTGGGTGGGTGCTTAGGTAGATAGAAGGTAGGTAGATGCATGTGGATAGGGAGGTAGGTAGGTAGGTAGGTGGGTGCGTGGGTAGGTAGATAGGAGGTAGGTAGATGCATGCAGCAGATAATATAATGATCCGGTCTGTAGTAACCCTCGAACTGTTGATATTTAATTGCAATATTGACAACGAGAATGTTAAATCTTCGATGTTACTATTAGCAGGCATCGACCGTTATCATCGTCATCAGAAGGATTGCCTGCATAATGTTCAAGTATGTTACAACCATCCTCATATCAAGGTGGGTCACTGTTATTATCCGTTAAATCAGCCAATCAACTCGCTCTTTATCAATCATCCAATGTATCAACCAACCACCTTGTTTTCATTCTACGCTTCAACATTAGTACTAGTTGCGCTACATGCCGATTACGTTATACGCCCTGGACCGGTCTAGCTTACAACTATCACTGGAAGTCGCTCTCAATCTTTTTCCTGTTAGCTCGAGTAACAAGACGGGTTTCCTCGCCAGCATACATTCATTCACATCATGTGCATTTAGGTATCACCTATCTAAGCCGACGTTGTCTCTGGTAGGTTTCTTCTCTCATCTTTGCAGACTCTGATATCCTGGTTCATCTGACCTGACCAACCGTCCAAAGAGGCAGCCCTGAACAATACATCACGATGATCACGGCCAGTCCTCGGTGCATACGTAAGACTAACAGCATATACATTATCATTGGTGGCCGGGGATGATGGCCACATCCCGCCGTCGCCAAAGATCTATAGGATAAAAATGAAAACACACATACGATCATTGAAACAATGGGAAAAAATTAAACAATAGATGGTAATATATCGAATTGAGAACGTTCGAATACATATGCTTGCAAGGAATGGGAATCTGATTAGTTATGACATGTCGCGAAAAATAAAAAACACATATGAACCATAATGCATGAAGTGAAACGAAGGCAAGAGAATAATGAGTACAATACGTGTTGAAATTTGTGGCATTTCTGGTTCCATATACAAGTTAAGCCATACCCTTTACTCAGTCCTGGCACTACTAGGTGATGAAGTAATTGACCATTGTCAGTTCATCACATGGCCAGCTGGTACGTTGCTAGAAACAAACCCCCTTAAGAAGGCAAGTTTCCAATGCTCGTATTCTCAGAAATATTGACCACGATCGTTCCGGGGCTGATGTGATCTCTCAGCTCTCCACCCTATCTGAGAATTTTCCCCCTGGAGGTGAGACTGACTTCGATGCTAGACAACCATAAACCCCGAATAGTACAAGTCCGCACACTGAGACCATGATTGGTGGAACGAAGAGAGCAAGGAACAAACCAAGCTGCGTAGGAGACAGGAGCGGAAATCGAGAAAGCCTCGAAGCACTGAGGATAGACGGTCGTACATAGAACAAGAGAACAAAGTCAATAAATGACCTTGTCGAATTTTGTAAGAGCAGTTAGTTTCGTGACAAGCTGCGAGAGACTGACACGAAGGATATTTTCAGGACTGTGAATGTACTCCTCCACAGGAGTGAATGCATCCTACTATGTGTTACTCTGTCCACACCTTGTGTGGCGAGTTTGCTACATTTTCCGGGGAGATGACTCTCTGACAACTGATGTTTTCCCGCAATCTCACTGCAAGGCTGTAATCCCGTATATCTTGAAGCGAGACAGAAATTGCTTGGCTAACAAACCCACTGATTACATTCAAACAATAATTTAGGAATAGTCTATATCGTACAAAGTCAATGCGATACTGGTACAGCCTCGCTGGGAGACATATTCCGGTGTGACGCTCATCTGGTTCAGAAGTAACCTGGGAGCCGCATCCAGTAGCGTCTGCATTAGAAATGAATTTTCCAAACAATCGAAGCTCATTTATGGTGTTTCTCAAGGGTCTGTCGTTGGCCCTATCCTATTCAACATTTACACTCAGCCACTTGAAGACTTCAAATGCGGTCCCCAGGTAGCCTTTTATTCTTACGCTGATAATGGCTTTCTGCTACCTGCGATCCCAATGAACCTGGTGCTGCTGAAAACGCGTTCGCAGAAATTACAATATTGTATTTCTGACATTCAGTACAGATGGACTGCAACAATCTCAAGTTAAACAATGATAAACCAGAAGTTTTCGTTGCTGGTACTAATCAAAATCTTCTGGAACTTCCCAACTTAATATGGTAGTAAGTGGCAGCCTCATTCAGCCAGCTAGTAATATGAGACAAATTAAGGGTCATATTTATCCCAATATGTCCATGGACACGCATATAAGTTGTCTCGTATCATCGGAAAATGTCCAGCCTCGCAATATTCGTCGCATTTACCGTTTTCTAGACCAGGATACACGCCATCTTGTATCACGGGCTTTAATAAATTATTACTGTCCATATTGGACCACGGCAATGCCCTCCTCTACATTGCCAACTCACGTGACCTCATTCGATGGGTTCGGTTCACTCCGGGTTCGATTCCCACATTCACCATCAGGCGTTTTCTCCAGTGGTGGCTGTACTCACAGTGGCACACTGGCGGGGTATTGGTCTCCAGGCTCTGCTGTGGTGCAGTGGACTTGGTATTCACGAGAGTTGTTGCCAGTTAGTTGCAATAAGTCTCGTCGGTCAGCTGTACGCAGTTACCGTAGTTGAACTTCGAAAATACAAAACCGAAGAGCAAAAGCAAATAGCTTATGCTTCTCTCGGATATGAGAAAGTGGTTAGATCCTGGGGATCATGGGTCGTCCGTCGGATGGGGACGTAAAATGGCGGTCCCGGGGGCAGGTTGGGATTGGTTATTGTACACCCCCGCCTCGATAACTCCTGAGCACTAGTCGGAAACAGAAGGCGAGTTATCGCCGGTGCTTATCATGCACGATCAACACTGCCAGGGTTCCACGGTCAGGGTTTCAGAGGCGTTATTCTGTTCGTATTTGACTTTCTTCTCTCTGGTCAGAGCTTCGATCATATTGGAGTTGACAATTCATATAACCCCTCCTCAGTGAACATGCTCGATGGGGCTTCACAAAAATACCATCTAGTCATCACGTTACTGCTCTCTGACCGTGTTAGGGGATTCGCAGCAGGTAAATCACCGTATTCATGTTCACCTGGGTTGAGTTAAATACATTACCTTGCCCAAAGATACATCATATACCACGTCTACCACGGAACCTATGTATTGTTAGCCTTGACAGAGTCGAAGAATGAAGGATGAAAGACCTTGCCAAAGATACACACACTACGACGGGAATCGTGCTGTTATGTGAATACTTAGAACCTACGTTGACATGGCAATCATTGTCCTCCAGTCTTGTACCGAGAGTTTTTCTATCACCATCCACCGAGCGCCTAATTTGAAGTCGTTAACGCTTCCGCCTCGTATAGTGAGAGATTCACGGGAGTCGCGTGTCGTGATACGTTTATATCAGTTATGGAGGAGTACGAACACAACCATAAATTACATTCAATTACGTCAATAAAATGGAAAGGTGAGCTGTAATAATACAAACTATCATAATTGAGGAATCTACGTACGGATCTGATGCATAAACTAGAAAAAAAGATGATTAGAGCTTTAGATACCGAATGCATTTTGTAGCGATAATCAATAGAAGTGAGAGAAAGTTTGTTGATACTAGACTTGAATAGCTGAAGATTGTAGGAAGAAGGAGATCAGACAGATGACAAAGCATTCCAAATTCAAGAGGTTCTCACAACAAACGGAGGAGATTGAGAAACATAGCAGGTTGCGAGGACGGAAGCAGTATATTGGTGCATGCTGCATGCCAATCGAGCTACACGGGATAGGATGAAGAATGGAGGCATAATTGAGTGGACCTCAAATGAGCAATGCCCAAAGTTGTAGCGTAAGGAATTAGAGAGCTGCGAGACGTCTCCGGTGCACAAGTTTTTGCAGAGAAGAAGTCAAGAAGTCATCTTCAATGAGTCTGATAGACTTGATCCTAATCTTATCGAGGGTGATATCAATATCAGGAAAGCTCTTGCCTGGACAGCGATCAACAAAATGAAAAGAGTGTGAAAATCACAAATGAGACGACATGTGAAACTGAGCTTTTCCAGGCAACAGTTGAATCCGTTCTTCTATATGGAAGTGAGACGTGGACTATGACTGCTAGCCAACTCATCCTCTGGGAGCCCACACATGGCAGAAGGAACAGGGGCAGACAACGGGGTACTTTTGTCGACATCTTGAAGAGAGACACTGAACTGGGGGAAACGGGAAACGGCTGTATAGAAGACCGGAGCGATTGGAAGATCCATGCTAGGGCTCGACTGTGGCCGACCTGGTGGGTAAGTGGGTTATCAAGGATTCCAAAAACTGTCGGAGGGGCTCCTCCCCTAACATGGGAACAGTATCCCAGCTGGAGGCGTATTTGTGTTTCATGGAACCGCGAACAGATGGATGGGTTCATAGTAGTCTTGAGTGCGGAAAAAAGAAATCAAGTTTTTGAGAGGCCCGCTTTGCAATTTCTTCGATGAGAGATCTCCAGCTGTCAGGCACCGCCCAAGAAGAACTATACAGTCGGAGAATCCAAAGGTCAGAACCTGCGGAAGGAATGTTGGGAACAGTTTTGTCATGCGTTAAGAATTGTTCAGTCTTCTTGGAATTGAACTTGACTAGGACATCACAAACCCACTGGGTTACAAAGGAAAGGCTCTGACGAAGTAGTACAGCAGCTCACCTATGTTTAGTGAGGCAGTTGGGAGGGTGATTGGAATTCGTGGACAGGCTAGTGTCATCAGCGAAAGGGAAGACTGAACAGGACACAGCATCAAGGAGATAATTGATGAAGAGAAGAAACAAGGTTGGAGAGATGACAAATCCTTGAGGAACACCTGCACTGGAAGGATGAACTGAAGTTGTGAATCCATCAACACGAACAATAATCGAAAGATCTGAAAGGAAGTCGACAGAGAAGAGAAGGGTGGAGACCAAATTTAAGAAGTTTAGCATGAGTCCACGATCGAAGTCCTTGGAAATATCACGAGCGATCACTACACTCTCACCAGATAGGTCCAAATGTGAGTGACATGAGCTAGGACGTCACCAGTTCACCTCGCTTTGCGAAAGTCACACTTTTAAAAGGTTTAAAAGGCTTGTTGAGAATAGGAGCAAGCTCAGGAACACATCGCTTGGAAACGATAACAGGAATCATGTCAGGCCCATTGGACTTCCTCGGATTGGGACTGCGGGGAACTTCCGTACTCTACGATATGATCATTTGATAAGAGACATAGAAAATCAATACGAAGACATTCTCCGGGGATTGTACCACTATCATCAATAGTAGAATTAGAAGCGAACATCTCAGCAAAAGTGTAGGCATTGGACTGTGGGTCGGCTGACAGGGACCCGTCCGAGTTGTGCAGAGTAAGACAAAAGGATGACAGGAATTAGAAGTGACAGATTTGGTCAAGGACTAGGAAGAGTTGGGATAAGAGTTACAGAACTGATCGAGTACCTTATTCACAAAGTATTGTTTGAACTGGTCAATAACTCGGGTGCAGTGAAACATGCTGATGTAGTAACAGTGGATTATTTCTGTCTGCCTACAGCATTAGAGGTGGGAGAAGTGTATGAGAGCAATGGAGTCTCCACGTCTTCATAATTGCTAGGTTGTAATAAGATGAATTAGCTCAGCAACATTCGGGAAAGTTGGTGTCAGCAGGGCAGAACGTTAAGTTTTAATGTATTATATTAATTGAAAATATGATCAAGCGTATATAGCCTGGAATTCGTATCGTCTACAATCAGTATCGGATGCAACGGTGGTTTGGTATATCTCTGATATGAAGACTGACGCTGTTATGCAACAAATGTTTTCGCAAAGTTCTTCAGGAGAGCATTGAACTTTGTTCACGAATTCAAAGTATTGTATTGATCTCATTTTCAGGGAGATTGACCACGCATGAGTGCTCCTATATACAGTACATGTGAATGCGTATCATAGTCGAGATGACTAAATTGGTAGCGCCTAACTGTGGATTATGAATAATTCACGGTATTTCTGCGTAAGTCTTTGTTGAAAGCTAAGGGCTATGTAGATTTGAAAAAACTATTTGACTAATACTAGTACGTTTGTAAAGATAATAAAAGAACTACTATTGCACGACGCCAAAGTGACATCACGAGATACGGTCCGTCATATTGCAAGGTCAATCAAAAACAGATACTCTGATAAATTTGAAGCAAACAAACTATAACCTGATAACTTGGTATCTGAATACTAACTTTACCTTCTGTATTTTGCTAATAAGTGGCGAACAGACAACATATGCTGATTACATTCTAGTGGCGGCCTCCAAAAGAGCGAGACAGCATGCTACAATGACAAAAATGAGATTTGGGGTGTAGAGATGTCCTTCATTTTATCAGTGCGAGCAAGAAGATTTGTTAATCTGGAACACGGAGTGTAAAATATACTTTTATATACTTCATACTTTTCCATTGACTTGTCAAGCACACGAATAATAATTAATACAGTGTAATTCACGAGGAATATGCATTATATTAAGTTTGATAGGCACCTAAATTGTTCCTCCTAAAAAGGCGATGTGACCTCTTGTCTACATTGAAGTCATTCGGCCTTGTCGACGAAGAATGTGGTTCATGTATCGATTGTGAAGAATTACATACCTTGAAACATACCTGAAGATGGCTATACATGCTCTAGTGTATACACCAACTATATTGCATGTTCAGCCTATAGGACACTCAAACACCCACACATAATGCCAACATTTCAGACCAAGTATTCTGGATTCTTCGTGTTTAGAATATATTTCCCTGTTTACCCCTTGACCTCAGTCGAGAAATCTATCCAGTCATGATACATGAGTTATGAACATGATACCTACATATAGATGGATGGATGGATATCCTACTTCGTACATGAGTTCCCCATCATGAG
>JAUOBX010451093.1:0-10389 GCA_032360705.1 Eupentacta quinquesemita
CCCCCCCGGGGCGCGACGGCTTGACCTAGGCAGCGCAACTGAAGCGCCGTAGTGACAGTATTTTGAAGAAAGCTAGCAACGTGGTTGGCGGGTTTCGACAGCCTGTCGACTCAATTTACCAAAGCCTCATTGAGTCCAAACTTGATATCATTATATAATAGGTATATATACTTCTACAAATGTTTTTTCTCAGTTCTTTCGATGTATCTGTACGTGCGAGTACCTGGATTTCCGTTTTAGATCAATAAAGTTTCACCTTACCTTACCTCGCGACGCCACCAAATGAGTTTCAATGTTTCCACTCTTCGAGTTTATAAAATATTGAAGGTATCACATACACGATATAAGCTACAATAATTCACCTGTCATTTCCTGTCGAGTATAAGGCTATTAGCTGCCATTGGGTTACTGGCCTTTTGGATTCTATAACCGCATGTGCAATAACTCCCCCTATTCAGCCTCAAGACATGAAACGTGTCGTGATTCTCTGCAGTCAATAACGCCCTACTCTCCCTAGTTGTGGTAGATTTGATTGTCTGCCAGCTGGGTGTCCAATTTCAGTAATTTAGCCAACAAGTGAGACTAAAACATACACAGCGCGACTACAAGTATCCACTCTGCGAGGGATCAAAGATGTGGGCCCCGGCATGAATATGCATATGATGATCATGTACAATGATACAGGCCAAACAAAGCTTTCTTGATTCCCCTGACAGGATCACACTTCAAATTGTATTCCCAAGTTGGCATCACTGATAATAAAGTGATGCTGGGGGTTTAGCTCAATTAATTTTCGGTACCGTAAGATGGAAATTTGATGTCATTGGCCTCGCTACATCATGACTAACTTCATGGCATGCCCCTCTCCTCTCCAGTGTTTTACGGATAGGTTGTAACCGAAATAAATTCCAACCATTCTGTGGCAAACATCACAGTCGTGTCTTTTTTACTCAGAACTCGTGTGTAACACTCAAAATATCATTGATATTGCCATTCTACAAACTAATGTTCCTTCAGGAAGCATCACTCCCAAATTGTATTCCTAAGCATAAATACTAAATTTGTTTCCTAGTATTGGTAGGCCTACTGTGGTTACAGCACATATACACTATATCTATTCCCAAGGAATTTACTCATACCCTCGAATTGATGGCTGGAGTGCCTCTAATATGGACAGTAAACAGGTGGATGTCCGTCCATTAGTACCTCAAGACAGCCCCTTCCCATTTCTCCACGATTCACAAGAGATTGTTAGAGGGGGTGATAGGGGAGTTGGGAAAGTAAACAGCGGCAATGTGTGGGGTGTGGACCTATCATTGCATCGAATAATTATTGAGTCTTCTCCCAACTGGATGGATTCAGAAAACGAACATTAATCGTCACATGTGTTTCTGACAAGTGTGGGTGGGTAGTAGTTCCTCCAGTTAGTAACATGGGGAATGGGCAGTTGAAACGTAACATTTGAGACTATTCATTTGAAGAAAACATTTTTTGTTATCAGGGGTCAAGTTCCAATGACAATCAGAGATGTGTGTTGGGCATCCAATATTCTCTAAATTAGGTTTTCCAGTGCATATGAGGTGACTGGGGTGTGGCCCCTCTCGTATGCACGATGAAGGCAACCCCTGTCGACCTCGTTATCGCAATGAGGGGGGGGGGGATTCTTCGAAAAAATACCCAGGAGAGACAATCCCTCCTAAACATTCAGCACGGGTTTTTTTTTACATACTGTAGCCTACACCTTATGAGAGTCCCTCTTTTCTTCAAATTCAGCTCATGTTGATCCACAAGGATGGACCCCCTCCCCCCTCTAGAATTAGGAGCTTAGCGCCAACACTGCCTGGTGATTGCATGCAGTTAAGCACGACGAATGAACGAAAACACTAAAACAAATATGTACGAAAGTACCAACAGCACTTTGTCGGCATGAAACCCATTGACATCCGATAACATGAGTAATATTCCTCTCCTCTCAGGCTGTATACCCTCATATGCGTACTAAACGTGAAGCTTTTAAATTGTAGAATGACTAGATATATTCATATTCATATTTTGAAGCTGCATATTCTATCTTATAATATTTTCCAACTTTGCACATACACACATACAGATTGCAATTATCCATTTCGCAAGAAATAGAACGATAACTCCTGGGCCTATAGTCATGGGAAACAGAGTGAGGGAAGAATACTGCGTACTTCGAGCGTTCTGTGAGGAGTCAATGCTCTCGCCGCTGAGTCAGGAGAATTTGGGCTCCGAGATTTAGAGTGTACTAATTTACTCTCGTGGGGGTCACACGTGGTCACCTGATATATATTTTTGATACGAACACACCATGGTCCATGAAATCCAAAATATGGCCCTGAAAAGTGAAAACGTCATTCGTCAGAAATTCGCAGTCGACCGACAACTATGTTCCCCCTAACCTTTCCGCAATTTCGTTCTCAGGTTATTGCTAAGAACTAGCTTTTACAGTTTTTGACCCCTAAGTGACTTCCAATAACCTCGGATCGCTTTGATATTTTTGGGGGAAATGTCCTCTAGCACAACTCCCCGAACATGTACTATGTGATCCTGCATTCAGAAATGATTGCAGGAACTACTAGTGGTTGAAGTTTCGATAGGTTTGTACCCCAAGTGCCCTTTAATGAACTTGGATCGCATTTATGTTATGTTTCGAAATACCCCCTGGCCGACACACAGCTACTCCCTCTAATCAGCCATACTGCGATAGGTGACCGGTCCGACAAAAACACTTAGGGTCCATCTGCTCCATATGCCGAAGCTAAAGTGATAACACTTGTAGTTTTGAAGCATGCTCCATGACAAGCAGAAGTGCACGGACAACTCCCAAACACACACACATACAAAGACGACTGCAATGATCCCTTTTTGCTAGGAATCTAAAAGCAGTCGCGATTCTACCTTACCTATAAGCCAGCGTCCCCGCGTGTAGACAAGTATATATTCCCTAACCGTTTAAATAATTCTATTAGCAACGGCAAGAGGCGTTATCAGACATGGGACTCATTCTGTGAGGGGGACATTGTCGTTACCACATTCTGAAGATGTTTCATTACATGTTTTATACATTTTCGAAGACAGCACAGTGCTCACCTCGTTCCTCCCCGGAGCAGCATCAACAGTAGTCAACACTGATAACGAAAAGCAGCATATCAGAAACAGGGCAGACAAATCCATCTTCAAGATCTTGGGGATTTCGGAACGGAGCTACTAGTATGATGAACAAAGGTTGAAATACGAATGGGCTATGAATACGCTCGCCGTCCTCGCTAGAACATGTGATTACAAGATCGGTGACAAGAAATCAGTGTCATGCAGGCCCCACATGATATGCCACAATGTTTAACTTCTCGATATATCAAATTACGTCAGTTTTGCCTTTCTCACTAATGATACTGCGGTGTGTGTGCTAACGACGTTACACAACATTGCGTAACGTTTTGTTAACATGACGATCCGATTAAATTAAAAACAAACGCAAACTATTAGACATTCATTGACTCATTGTTCAGGGTAATCCTGAAACAAATGCAGGAGGCACTGGCCACTGAGTCTACAGAATAAAAATGGATAATATGATTAAGGTCATTCCCGAGAAGTCATATACTGCAGGATCATTAGTGAGGAAGGAGAGACATGATGTCTCGAGAATTGAAACAATGCAGGATTTAATGAGCTGGGGATTGTCGCACTGACAATGAACAAGCAATGCGAAGTTTACGAAATCGTGTAGTCACATCTCTAGCAGCGACGGCGAGCAGTCTTCATAGTCCATTCGTATTTCAGCATCCGTTCACATAAGTTACTCCGTTCCAAACTTCTGAAGATCCCGAAGATGGATTTTTCTGCCCTGTTCCTGATATGCTGCTTTTCATTATCAGTGTTGACTACTGTTAATGCTGCACCGTGGAAAACTAAGGTACGTGCTTTCCTGTGGAAAGTCCCTGAAAATGTATAGAGAATGTGATAAAGTTGTCTTCAGAATGTGCACGGTATCTGAAATAACACCCTCCGTTTTAGCCACATGTCTGCAAACGCAGTCTGTAGTTGCTACTAGACTCGGTTAAGGCATACGATTGTCCCAACTCACGGGGAGTATGATGGTGGGTGGTTATTTAGCCAGCGTGCAAAATTAATTCCATAGTGGCAGTTTGTGGTAGCACTTAGCAGTCATCAGAGAAGACAAGTAAATTCAAGATGACCTCCTTACTTGTTAGATCTCGACCAAATGTCGATACTTCGTTCCTAACAACTTCTCCTACATAGAAGTCGCACCACAATAACTCAAATTAGGCAGTTTCTCAGATCTCGGCCTACCATGCAGCCATGTCAACTTGTCAAGGCTATAGGTTTATATGGCAGCAAAACGAAAATTAATACCTCATTACATTTTCTGTGATGTCAGTATGTGGAGTAGAATACCCAGAAAAAATATCATGATTCGGTGGCAATCCGTCCTCAAATGAGTAAGATAGCGATTTACCTAGCATTCCTCATCGTCTGTTAACACAAAGTACCTCCACGCTGCCTATTGGTAGGATGGCGACTGCTTTTCGGGGGAGTGAACTGCATATGTATACTTAGTTGTAATCCCCCAGCCCCTGGAAGTACCGCTATGGTCATGGTGAGGACATTGTATATGTAGTGTAAGCCCATATGGTTCAATCCAATGAATTAGGGGTCTCAATTTTTCATTGTGAAGTAAAGTTAACATGACTGCAGGTATCTTCCAACTAGTGATGTATTTGAGATATAGCTGGAGGAAATAATTACTTTAGTAGTTGTTCATGAGTTGATACATTGGTAAACTTGTTACCGCCCAGGGGCTGTCCTTATATACTAGCACTCATCGACTACGATAATTTCTCACGGGATTGAAAAGAGGTTCCATGGAATGAAATGAACCACACTGGATTAGTCAAAATGTTTCCATGGTTCATGAGCTGACGAAGTTATAGCCAACCTAGGTGTCATTCGTACGATCTGACGGGTTTGGTTAGGTTAGGCTGTATCAATGGCATAACACACAACGAGATCGAGATTCGTATCGAAATAGCCATCGATGACGTCACTATGTCATGTCATTTTGCTGAAGTGATTTTCAACACAGCGATCGGTATGAAACTAGGGCGTTTGTTTTGTGTCAATTTTTTATTTCCTGGTGTTACAGAAAAATGAATAATTTCAATAACATAGCGAGCGTGTGGGACTGGAGAGCAGATTATTTTATACTAACTAATATTAATGACGAGAGCATGATATGCCAATGCAAAAACCAGCTCTGATACAAATTGGTATGAATTCTGTTGTGATGCCGCGCATACGGCTAACCGGTTATGAGGAATTCCTCATTTTTATGCTCCCGAACATTCATCGGAAAATTGATGAGCATCATTAGTTGGGTCTTGTTGAGTAATCATAGATACGTTTGTGAACTCGCCGTCTCGCCCCTTCCATGTTCCAACTCATGACGTACGCGGGGTTGTTTTGAAGGCTCATGGTAAGTTCAGAAAACTTGCGGTGCCTTCGGCCTCATGTCACTGCTTCACACTTGACAGACTTGCGGGGGCGGCATAACCCCACTTGCATACACGGGAACTGGGGGTTGGGATCTCGCAAATGAGTCCTGTAGGGAAATATCAGACAGTAGCATACGCAGAAATGAAGCGGATTGAGGGTCCCAATTTGGGGGAAAATAGCTTACCCATCCCTGGGCAAAAATTGCATATAAAAAGCCTCTTAATGCAAAATGGTGCAACAACAAAATAGCATCAAATTTGGTGAAAGAGCTCATTTTCGACCCAATAGATTGTCATAGATTCTCCCTCCCCTCGCGAACGCCCGTAGTTGAGAGCCTATTGGGAGGAGGAATGCTACCCTGAATTTCCTGAATCCATTATGCATCCTGGGGATTTGTCTGAGAAACTCCCATTGTTCTCTCGGCGCCAACCCGTAGTAGCGCTCCGCTCTGATAGTACTGGCACTCGCATCCCCCGATATCTGACCAACACAATGTTCGCCCCGAGCCCGTATTTGGTTTTCAATTCCGTTGGGCGGACTCGAATGTCGTCAATGCTCTAAAAATTTACCGATCCTTTTAGCTTTCTGGTTGTGAGGGATATAGCATTTCATATGTATTGTATACAAACAAACATCTCCGGAGCAATGTGGTATCGTAACATTCTTACTTTCGCCCATGGATTCTCGGACCAGTGATGGAGCACAGTACAGGATTGCACTGCTACCACAACGGGCTAATAATTCCATAGAAGCGCAGAGCACTAACACTTTGGTGGGATGTATGGACCGATGGCAGAAGAAAAAAGCATTACCAAATAAGACGTGCGCCACTGAAGTGGTGCATACGAAAATTAGCATTATAGACCTTGCAGGTGAATGTAGATTTGACTTTGAGACAATATCCACGATATCGTGCTATGTCTAAGAATGGGTGGATCACACGAGAAGCGTAATTTGTTGAAATGTTCATCCCATATCATTTTTACCAACATCCGATGTACATTCAGATCGAAGAGGATCTACCAACTCTACACCAGCGGCGGCAGCCAGGAACTCTGTTCCAGAGAAAGCGTTTCGACTTGAGAGACTGGGTAAGTGGGACTTAACCACATCGGGCCAGAACATGATCAGGGTCGAAATAAACTATATCTAGTAGTAAAGGATCATTCACGAACCGATACTACTAAGAAAATGGTCTGAAAGCTTCCTCAGAGAGATCACTGGTCGGACCCAGGTGAGAGGTCTTTACCCGGAGACCCAGGTCTTCCAAGTAAGCGTCAAATGAGCTACTTTTTTCAAGCCTTCCGGATTTTTTTGCACAGGTTACGTATAGACTACCCCAAATCATTCTCTGCCATAGAACCAAGTCGGATTCCCACGGAGCATTCGTTTTTGTTGTCCGATGTTGACTAACTTCCCCGGTTTTTTCGTTGAACCGCGGTCTCTGGCGAACCCCCTTATAACTCGCTCGTGACGAACTGTTGAACATCTGTTCCGTGCATTGGGCGAATATCGTTGCGAAGTCGTGAGAACATTCTATTCGTATAAATACTGAACTTGCATCTACCATAAATCAAATCCCCAGCACGCCGATTGACCCCCGGGTGATTGGGGTTTATTGTGTAGTCCTTCTTCCCCTTTCCTTTCTGATTTAGGGTAACCAGATAAATCACTTCACTCAGTCTCGATGTGGCATCTGGGAGAAATTCACCGTGAGCTATTTAGCGTTGAGCATTGCTGTGGAAAATGTTGTCCTCGACGAGACTCTCTGATACCTGGGCTAGTCGGGCATCCAATAACATGAACCTAAACCAATGAATCATCCTTGCTTCATTCACACAGGTCGAAACGAATGCACTAGAGAGACGTGGATGCAATTTCGTGAATGGTGTAAGTAACATCTGTACGATATCCTAAATTGCTAACAATCCATTTTAACCGGTTAGGCTAATTCGGGTGTATATAGTAGTTGGTATTTTAACGTCATTATCGTAGGTACTGAGCAGCCACTAGTTTGTGGGATTGGCCAACAATCCACTGGACGACTACAATCCTACATTCCTACGTATTAGGAGATGATCGTTGATAAACATGAGAGCAGAGAGGGACGCAGCAATACGAGAGGTATTGGAAGAAGGTTATAGAAGAACGATGTGAAATAAGTTTGTGTTTCGAACTAGATGACAAGTTCATCCAGAGTACTCATTCTATCGTGAATGTTGGTTGCGTTTCTCAGGGAGGGATACATTGGATTATCGTCCATCGCGTAGTTTTGTGAGGACTTTGTACGAGTATACATACATGGACAATTGAAGGTAAATGTCATCCCCGTCCCGAGACTACTACTTATTAACGTTTTCATTCTGCAGAAAGTGGTATGCGACGTCAACAAACGCAACGAAGCGGAAGAGGTAAGATCTTCATGCATGTACCACTGGTTAAATATTGTAACTAGACATGTGCAGTTATTGCGCTGACGCCTAAAGTCGCCAGCGGCGGCGGCTGGGACGGCAGCTACATGCCCAAAACCATAATATCCCCAGACGCGCGGGGATATAATTACCTTCACACAGGTATAACGGTCATGAGAGTGATAATTCAGCGCTAGTAGTAGATAGAGTATCGCCTAATCACAGCTTTCGGGGGTGCCCGAGGATTTTCGATCCGACGCAGCTCATGCTAGCAACCACTGCTTCACAGGGGGCTATCAAATTGGACGACACATACTAACTCTAGGATTCGGTAGTTTGTTGTACTTCAAATGATATAGCACCAAAATATGAGTATTGGATTGGAGTAGGCGAATATAGCTCGTACAGTTTCTAATGTTCCTGTAATATACATGAAATTTACCGAACTGTTTTTACGTCAAATATCATACGTGTGCCGACGAGTGATGAGACTTGCAATGATTATTCGTATACAAACCGCACTTGCATCTACCAGGTAGAATTCTCCAGCAGACCGACCTCTCATGATAACCAGATAGATCACTTCACCCTGTCTCGATGTGACATCTGGGAGAAAGTCACCGTGAGCTATTGGCTATCCAGGCAGTCCATTCACATGAACATAAACCAATAACTGCTTGCTTCATTCCCACAGGCAGAAACGAATGCACTAGAGATGCGTGGATGCAATTTCGTGAATGGCGTAAGTAACATCTGTACGATTTCATGTTTCATCCTAAATTGCTAACAATCCATTTCGACCTGCAGTTAGGCTATTTCGGGTATGATATAGTAGTTGGTATTTCGTCATTATCGTAAGCAGCCACCAGTTTGTGAGATTGGCCAACAATCCTAGAGATGATCGCGAAATGGTCCTGGCTAATTGGTAGGGTTCCCTGAATCGCCGGCTCAACTGTGAATGAGTCGTTTCCAATTGCACATCCAGTTCCTCCTCCTGAAAAGTTACATATACAAACACAATTTTTCATAGATTGGAGAGCTAACAAACATAGAATTGAAGTTTGTCCACTTCTCGCGTGATCGGTGGGAGACTTTGGGCTCTGAGTCAACTCGACTTCATCTCTGATCAGCAAGTTATGCAATCCATGTCGTAGCTAAACGGGAGAGCCGATTGGTATACAGCAATACGAGAGGTATATTGGAGGAAAGTTATAGAAGAACGATGTGGAATAAATTTGGGTTTCAAATTAGGTGTGAAATCTTAATCCGTTATCCAGAATACACATTCTATGGTAAATGTTGGTTGCGTTTCTTAGGGCAGGATACATTGAATTATCGCCCATCGCGTAGTTATGTATGGACTTCGTACGAGAATGCAT
The DNA here is from genome assembly GCA_032360705.1 of Eupentacta quinquesemita. Taxonomy (NCBI): domain Eukaryota; kingdom Metazoa; phylum Echinodermata; class Holothuroidea; order Dendrochirotida; family Sclerodactylidae; genus Eupentacta; species Eupentacta quinquesemita. The sequence continues at coordinate 9,335 of JAUOBX010451093.1, forward strand.
GCATGGACAATTGAAGGTAAATGTCATCCTGTCCGGAGACTACTACTAATTAACGTTTTCATTCTGCAGAAAGTGGTCTGCGACGTCACAAAACGCAACGAAGCGGAAGAGGTAAGAATTTCGTATTGTACCACGGGTATATTATTGTAACTACCAAGTGATAATTCAGCGCTAGTAGAGTACCGCCTAATCACAACTCTCGAGGATGCCCGAGGATTTTAGATCCGATGCAGCTCATGCTAGCTAGCACTGCTTCACATGGGGGTATCGAATTGGAGGACATATACTAACTCTAGGATTCGGTAGTTTGTTGAGTATTGGAGTAGGCGAATACAGCTCGTACCGTTTCGAATGTTCCTGTGATAAACCTGAATTTACCGTACCATTTTTACGTAAAAGATCATATGTGTGCCCACGAGTGTCGAGTCTTGCAATGTTTATTTGTATACAAATCGCAATTGCATCTACCAGGTAGAAGCCTCCAGCACACCGACCTCGCATGATTACCAGATAGATCACGTCACCCTGTCTCGATTTAACATCTGGGAGAACGTCACCGTGAGCTATTGGCTATCCAGGCAGTCCATTCACATGAACATAAACCAATAAATGCTTGCTTCATTCACACAGGCAGAAACGAATGCACTAGAGAGGCGTGGATGCAATTTCGTGAATGGCGTAAGTAACATCTGTACGATTTCTTGTTTCATCCTAAATTGCTAACAATCCATTTCAACCTGTTAGGCTATTTCGGGTATGATATAGTAGTTGGTATTTCAACGTCATCATCGTAAGCAGCCACCAGTTTGTGAGATTGGCCAACAATCCTAGAGATGATCGCGAAATGGTCCAGGCTAATTGGTAGGGTTCCCTGAATCTCCGGCGTAAGTAACATCTGTACGGTTTCATATAAATTGCTAACAATCCATTTCGACCTGTTAGGCTATTTCGGGTACAATATAGTAGTTGGTATTTCAACGTCATTATCGTAAGCAGCCACCAGTTTGTGAGATTGGCCAACAATCCTAGAGATGATCGCGAAATGGTCCTGGCTA
>JAUOBX010451204.1:0-10388 GCA_032360705.1 Eupentacta quinquesemita
CAGCCTTGGAGTGAATTGAAAAGACAGAACAGGACATTGAAGAACATCCTTGCACCCCCAACAGCCAGCAGACCAAAAATCCACGTCATCCCCAGGATGATTGAGATGATGACAGCATTTTGCAGTCGGTGTACAATCTCCATCCGCTGATTGTCCACCCTTTTGTTGACGTTTTTGCGAGCACATGTGAGCTTCCAGGTCACGAGGAGGAAGATGACGAAGTTGAATGACAGCAGAGAAGCTACAAAGCCCAGAACGGCTATCTTAAAAACGAGGGTACGGGAGTCTGGGAAACAGCTGGATTGAAGAGATAGAACATGTAAGTGTCAGAACAACAAAGGATGTGAAGTTATTTAACTCTCTCGAAAAATCAACATTTCTGGCTATTTAAAAGACGTTTAATTATCGCCTTGTTGTTCTTGAAATTAAAGATTATTCACAGACACTTCGAAAAAGCTCCGGTAAAAAAGGCACCTAGAAAGTATGAAATAATTTACTATATTCGGAACAATTCTGAACAATTCTTAATAAAATTACAGAACAATGATATGTTGCTAGTAAAACATGAACAGGATCTAGTCAAAAATTATTTAGTTCTTTGTTCAGTGTCCATGCATCTGATTTGATTTCTGATTAATTCGACCACAGGGTTCTTAGAGTTCAAATCAACATTTCAAGCATTCCCTTGGACCCAATGTAGTCGCCGACGTTGAGTATGCATGCATACATGAACACAGTGGTGTGTACTATACCTGTAATTATTTAACAGGTTCAATAGGATTCTTCGATAACGCGCATTTATTCATGAATAACAATAGGCCAAACCAGGCGTATTTCATATAATATATTCGACCTACAAATATTGACTTGGGAGCAGCGTATTCAGCGCTTGTGCATTTCCCTCAAACATCTACTCACTAAAGTGTAGGATAAGTCGTCCGATAGGAGGCTGGAGCTGATGCGAGGCAGATTATGACAACAAGACTTGGTATACCTGCATGGCGAAAAATATGGACGAAGTTACATAAACTTAGTTATCGTGCTGTTTAGTTCCATCAAAATAAGGACACGAGTCTAAATGGCTGACAACATTAGGTACATATGGTGTTCTCGTCTATCTGGACGAATGAACAAACTTCTACCTATTTTACCATTACAACAGATATCTTACCCCATCCGACAGCAGATGCCTTCAACATGAACAAACGGACATTCGCGTTGAATACCTTCACAAAGAGCAAGTACATGTTGGTTGCCTCGATGCTCATCCACATTACGGCGGCGAGAACAAAGAAGTGGATGAGTGCTCCAAAGATTTCACAGGCGAACCCAGCACCCGCTCGCTCGATACCAACCAGAAAGGTGAAGTACAGACCAAGGAGTGCAAAACTGATGTTTAAGATGATCTGCTTCGGCCGATTGTTGCGTAATTTCCTTTAATAGAAACAATGGGAAACTGTCTGAATAATTAGAACTTAATGAACTCTTAATCCTTCAAATGAAATAGAGGATATATACACAAATTCGGGAAGATCTTGTCATATTGTTATGTTCCTAAGATTGGTTTATTCTTCGGCTGAGCATCAGTGTTACGTCATAAATCCGTAGGTGTATCTTGCGCTTCAATCCGATTCATGTTCACAAAGTAACCAGGGTTTGTGTGAGTTGTTATTCTGGAAAATAAGACCTCCGGTCGCTCATTCGTGTGTGGATAGTACACAATTAGAAACCGAACTAGTCAATTATGGTGTTCCTCAAGGCTGCCTTCTCCCCATAGTATTCATTCTCTTCCAAATGACTCGACCCTTCACTCTGCTGGAAAATTGAACATCGATTCAAATTCTATTTCGGACTGGGGCTCGGCTAATCTGGTTACTTTCAACTAATCTAAAATGCATATTCTGCATATGTCGGGTCAGCGTGATCCTGGTGCGTCTGCTTTCATGATGAACAATCAGGCTCGTGGAGATCACTAATAAGTTTATACCACTAATCCGGACGTGAGTGTCGTGAAAGAAAGTATCCCATAGCCCGCCGCAACTGTTGCCCGCACTACTCTCTCTTCCTCGTCCCGCTACTACTTGCAGTTGCGTTTGCCTCGCCATAGCAAATAGTCGATGATTGCAATTGTTGTTCGCACTACGGACACATGTACTTTTCTCCCATATATATGTTTGCTCCTACCTATCAACTTCATCTTTCCAGGAGGATGGTCAACAAGCAGGACCTTCCTTCTTTTAATATTGTGTGGGGATCTTGAGACAGTAGTTGGAACACCCTTCCTCATCCACTTTTTTCAAGAACGGATCGTTAGCGTCGACATGCATAATGCTGGCAGAGCTCATCAAAGTTTACTTTGGCGTCTGGTTATAATTCACATCACTCTCGATCAACCTAGTACATAATATATGGGCAATTCCTCTTCTTTATTTGTATGTTGATCAAGCATAGTATATATATATATAGCATTCCCAATAGATGTGCGTATCACAAACGGCATAGTTAAACTCCCACCTGATCGTCATCTATACACCACTGGCATAATTTACTTACTTGCTGCTCAGGTATGTTACGATGGTGACGGTGAGGCTGATAATAGAGAGGACGCATCCTATCACACTGAGGACATCTAATGCCCCGCTTTGTATGTCGCCCTTTGGATCCTGAAAGTGAATGGTGAAAATGTAACGTTGATGAATGTGGTTATCAAATGAAGTGCTCCAAAGTCAGTGCTGGAGTACTCATGCCCGGACTCGGACTCGAGTCTGGACTCAAGTCCACATTTGCCTGGACTCGTGACTCGGGCTCATCGGAATCAGACACACCTCAGAGGACTCGGACTCGTGACTCGGACTCACCTAACAGGACTCGTGACTCACACTTTTTCAGCACGAGTCCGGAAATGAGTCCTCCAATTTTTACCATCATTTTTTTTTATTCAGAGGAAGTAAAACAATAGAAATTCTAAATTTCCTTAACTGTGCAATGTCAAGGGGTTCACACTGAAGCAATTTCCCAAGGGATATCAGTATCAAACACATAAATTGGTTCACTCTCATAAGCCTAGGGTGGATAAACTACATTTACAGTTCTACATGTTCTCCTGATTCCATTACAGTGCTTCTACAAGGTAAATGTATGTCTATTTATATGTTCATGTTCAATTCTATAGAGGCATTCACAAGAGCGAAACAACTTTACCTTGTATAGTACATCAAGTGTGTTTAGTGTTATCATGGTTTAAAGAAACTTCTGATACCGCACGGGTATCAAGTCGTACCATTGTGTTATCAGAGAACCATTCAAATTTTGGCCATGTCCACAAGATTCGTGCTCATTGATTAAGTTAAATGAGCTGCAGAAGGAGGATGTTCATTCGAGGTCTAACTTCCGTGATACGATATGCGATTAAACATCCATCACAGATCTGCTATACAAATACACAAGTCATAAACGATACAATAGTTTGTACGTTTCTGCAAATGACGCCTACTCGAGTACATTCAAACTTTGGCTCCAATGTTGGCAGCTCATCTTTAGTCTATCAAATATATTTAAGGTAGGCTACATGTTCCCTCAAGAGAACAATGCTACGATTTCCTTGGGATACCTAATATAGTGCAGTTAGGATACTGCAGAATAAGAATACTATCTGGTAAGCCTCATCATATAGTGCCTTCTTCCCCAAAGTGATCGGATCGCTTCACAGATATCAACCTCACCATGGCAACCGATATACACACTGCGACATTGGAGAGAAAGTGGCAGCAGATAATACGCAACATTATATGTGGAATGAGGCAATTGAGGATGGAGTTCCAGACTCCTCAATGTATAAAACTTACATATGGACTCATTGACTCGGACTCATGTATTTGTACTGGACTCGGACTCGTACTCACACTCAAGCACTGGACTCGGGCTCGACTCGGACTCATAGCTCAGGACTCGAAATCACCCCAAGTTGACTAACTGCAGCACGGCTCCAAGTATATAGTTAGTTAACATCATGGTGCTGCAGTTTCACAAATTGACGTCTGGTCAGAGCATTCCTATGAGTTTATGGTCAGATTTAGTTACGTGATTGGCCAAACTTATTTGTCTAAATTGTCAACCAAACAATCACCCAAACTTTATAGTAGGGTTGGGTTTTCATGTTCAGAGAGTGTGTGTTTGCGTGGGTAGGTGGGAAGGTTTTTTCCACATATTCACAACTAATCTAGTAGTATTATCACATGCATGTGTATGTATCGTACCTATATGTAAATATGTGGGAAATCAAGTAATGAATGAAATGAAACAACGGAAACGTGAATTGGTTACAAGCAATTTCAGTCGATCCGAATTCCAAGACAACTCGATCTGACCCGGACATCGGTAACTTCAATCTCGAACGGATGATATGTACAGTATTGCAGGATGAATAAAAAACAAAGCGTCAGCAACGTGGTTTTGGCTTCAAAATACTTACAACCAACACAGCAAAGTTGGTCAAATGATTACATCTGCAGGTGTAAACGTCAGAGGATTTCTTAATCGTCTCACAGCCTACGTTGCTCCACTTTCGCTCTTTCCAAAAGACACAAGTTTCTTCGACGGATTCATTCGACTGGGAAGGAAACGAGAAGTTTGACTAGATTTGTATTGTGTATTATTCATAAGTTGTCATATTTCTGGACTATTAATTGCCTACCTAGCAAACAATGACGGACGTGACTTTATAAAAAAAATAAAAAAAACACTGGCAGTTGACATTCCTCTGCCTCTCGATCACTGGGCTCGTATTCGCATCACAATCAGTAGGTGGATGTCCCAGAGTGACGATCACGAGAATATGGTTTCTGATAATCCGTGAAATCGAATTAACAACGTGAATTGTTATCATTAACAGTTTTTTCTCCGTGAGGGATATGCATATCATCCCTAGAATGAAATCAGATATTGGCCAATGGCTATAAGTGACCTGCGTGAGTGTTCTCTCACTTGAGTCTCACATAGACCCCATCGAGTGAATAAAGACAGTATGTTGAGTACACTATTGAACCCTGTATAGGTGGTCTGCATCATTTATAGCCATGGATTCTGTCACTGGCATGCCAGTGTTTTCCACAGGATCCCTGCACAATTAAAAAAAATCATATCAAAATAAATATACCGCTAAATGTCTTACATACCTAAAAGGGGAAAACATCTAAAAAAATCTAAAATTCAATTGATAAATCCCAGAATTCCAGTTCATTTTTCATTACACGTTTCAATTCATTGGATTTATAAATATTTATGTTATTGTACATTCGGATGTTTTGAATCTCTCCATGACTCGACGAACGCAGCATCCGTCTTCCAGTCAGTGGTAGAACCAACCGGTACGAGTTGCCTCAGATACATATTCCTCAGCGGCGACACGGACATACTCATTAGGATCATAACCAGGGGCAGCTGATATATGAAATTTGTGCATGGAAACCTTGCGATGTTATTTCCACCTCTGCTCAATTGGAAGCCACGACGAAGCTGGAAGCACATCAGCTGCAGCAACACTCCTTGGAAGGTCTGAAATAATCCTGACTGCTTCAGCTCGGAAATAAATTGGGCACTCCCTGTACTTTGACACAATTGTTTAGACCAGATTAAAATGATATATTCAAAATGCAGGCTAATTAGGCTATTATTCTAGATCCTGCAGTTTACTGGTTAACTGTCTAATGGGGACGTGCAGTGAAGGTCCCAAGAGCAGGTTGAGCTTTTTACACACTGCCTCGATATCATCTGAGCACTAGTCGAAAAGAGGTGGGGAGTCGATCTCCGGCATTCATCCATGTTGCGGCTGATGTTCCTCAACGAGTCCACAGTAGCTTTCTGAATCCGTATCATTAAATTCAAATCAATGATAAGAGGCAACAATCATTCACTTAGGATCTTGTCTATGCTCGTCTATAGCATACACAACCCTTAGAATATCGAAGTATACTAACGGTACATCGTCAAACAATTGTGTACCTCTCAACTATTCCTCCTCTTTGACTTCACTGCTAAAGGACAGACATATGCCTTACCAAATGACTATATTAATCTGAACATTATTAGCATAACTACATTTACCTTCAAAGGAGGCAGCTCAAACTCAATATTTTCTTCGTCAGGTAGGTTCTTCACTTCTGATTCAATAGACGCGGACATAATCACTGTATTCCTTTTGGATTTCGGTTTACTGTCATTTTCAGCTTCTTCGGTGAAGAGGAGGCCACTACGATGAGCAACGAATGAAACTGGCACACCTGGATGGTTTTGATAGTAGCAATAAAAACGATTGAATTACATGCAATCACACTATTATCCACATTTTACAGAAATTAGCTGAATACACGGCTATTCCACTAGGAAACTCATGTCCAGTTACTCCTTTCCCATATATATCCATGGTATTGTTGCATCCCATGAGAACGATGTAATTTTGATGAGACTTAAAATGCCATATCAAAGGATAATCATATCCTCGCGTATTCTAGGAGTTACCAAACGTTAACTACTTAATACTCCTCATGTTAAACATATTTGAGTTGTGAGAAAATGATCGACTATGGTTAGACTAATCTCGAATCAATGGTGGCACTCAAAGGTAATCGTAATGTGTTAGCCCAGTGCTAGCCATGGTAATGATTGAACATTCCCATGTTTTAGAGTAGCTTGGTTTCCTCACCCTCCTTAGTGACTGTCTTGGGAAGTCTGATAGATGCCTCGCGATATCCGACACCTCCCTCCAGTGATCTGTCGGAATCTCTCTCCTCTCTAAGATGGGTTTCATTTATTTTCTGGTCGCTGTCGAATACCACGGTGAAAGTTATAGGTTTCTCATTGGATACTCTGGCCACCACAACTGCTACATTTGGCGTATCGTACGTGAAGTTGCTAACGTTTCCCCCGATGGCGTTCTGTATGTTATGTATCTGTTGCTCGAAAGCATTCAACATCTCCGACGACGTGTTGGCACTAACGAAGGATTGTGGTCTGCTGTCACTTCCTTCAGGAGTGTCCTCAACAACCGTTATTATGTTGCTAATCGTGTCTATCACAGATTTGGTGACCTGAAAAACGAGTTAAACATATGTTATCAACATTTAATAACCACCTCTGAATGTCAGTGATTATCAGATTAGCTCTGTTGATAAAGCACTGCACTGGTCATCGAAATATTGCCAGTTGAAATTACGGCCGGCCGACTTTTCCGGTGATTTTTTTTTGCAAGGTGCTCCATCGCTATCGCCCATTTTGAGACAACAACCTCCAATTACTAATACACCTGGACGAAACCGCATATACACTGCGAATGATACCACCTAATCGGTCTGAAAGCTTATGTATTAGGATTCTGGCAAACCACTCACTAAGACCACATGAAGTGAAATAATTTAAAGATTAAGTATTAGGATCTGATGTGTAATTGAAATGAAGATTGACAGAAGACACTGGCTGTGGAAATGAGGGGCATCAGAGAAGTCCTTGGCATATCATACACCGACCATGTCACAAATAAACAGCACGTTCCCCACTATGAAGAACTTCTGACCACAGTCAAGAGGAAGACCTTAGGATGGCATGGCTAAGATCTTACGGGATGTCATACATTTTTCTACAAGGACATTTACGAGGGGAGAGGAGGTGTGTAGACCGAGGAAGAGTTTTCTCCTGACGCACAGACACTGCCAATCCAGCCATCGTGTCCTGCTATATACGGCGCACGGAACTATTTACAAGACACCTCACAAGGTTTCCAATAAGGCCGGGGAGGTACGACGCCCTGCAAAAGTCAGCCGGCTGGGATTCTATTTCGCAACCTTCTGATCACCAGTCCAGCGATCTACCAACTGGCCAGCTCCTATACACGACACAGGATGGGTAACACACGAATATGCAATTTTTCATTAGGTAGCTAACATAATCACAAATGTTGCAGGAACATCTGACTACTCCAATACAAAGCCTGTTACACTTACAGATTCAGACGAGCTGTTGGTGTCGCTGATTTTACTTAATCCGGTCGCAAATGTATCCACGTAGCTCAGGTCAAAGTCATCCTCTGCAGTCAGAATGGACAGAACCTCCGCGACATAAGGGGCTATATCCTGCGTAACGACTTCCTCCTCAAGATTCTAAGGAACAAATTCATTTGGCAACCATACACTCACAAAATGATTTGCACAAAAAGTAGAATTCTGTGATAGAATGTGTACCTCTAATATATATACATTTCTACTCAGGCTAAGTAAAATAAACGTATGCTCAATATAAGGATTTCATCTAAAATTGATGGAGTTATCATTCGACTTGTAGCAACTAATTTGTAAGCAGAGCGACTGATGTCATTACTGCCCTGAATTATTTCATATCAAAGAATATTGAATGAAACAAACATATTCATTCCCATTGAAAGGTCAAGGTAGATTTCAACCACTGTCATACTGACTACTTTTTACACCCTAATTCACCATTTGATTTATCGATTTTTACTAAGAGGCTGAGACTTCAAAATGTAGATGCATACACTCAGAAATATAGTACAAATGCAGAAAGTAAACATGTTTCCAACGTAGAGTGGAGGCACAGAAGTGTCTAGAAGACTTGAAGATTGGGATACATGAGGAAGGGCAAACCCATGCCAGCCTCACGTTGAAAGGCACTAGGCAGTGCCCATACACAAAACAGAAGAAAGATCCAGCTTGTTGATCTGTTCAATAGCCATAGGATAAACAGAAAACACATGCCTGGGAAGCACCAATTACGTGCAGTGCGATGGGAGAACGGACCAACCTAGAAGTTGGTGCGACGGCAAATTCATCTGGGTAAAAGTGACAAGAAGAAAAGGTGCGAGTTGTGCGGTGGACTTCGATCAACTCTATCTAGTTTATGTTTTCTCTTCCAGACTAGTTCGAAGGGTTCACTCTGGCTGGCTACTGTCCATATCAGATGAACATTGATATTCACAGCCTCCCCATGCAGCCCTATTTCCACCCAAGATGACAGAAATAGTGAAACAAAATTCATCGTCTGCAACAACGAGACTAGCTACACCTGTACACGGGATTGTGTACATCTTTCAGCTTCATTTATGCCTTACATTTCCTGTAAGAGAGGTTAGGGTAAGGTTTCGATGTTTTGTTACCTGTCACTTTCTTTGACTGAAATAACTGAATGTGTTTATGAATGGAATATACCCTGGAATAGAAGCCACCAAATACAGAAGCTCTTACCTTTTTGAGGTAGTCAGCCTTTTCCGAGAAGCTAGTATTATTATTATTCGCTGTTTTTGCCACCTCTGCAATGACAGGGTGACCCCACACTGCTGCAGTGGTAAGGTTACCCTTACACATGCGAGTGGCCCGAGCTGACGATTCTGTTAAATAAAGACGAGGAACGTTAGAGGTAGATTGGAAAAAACAGAAGCAGGAATCACTTTTAATAAGAATTATGAATGATTTTCCAGACTACTTATTCAGACTATCTAATCAGTGAATCGCTTTCCGCGAAACCATAAAATATATGAAAGTATGCTTGATGATCCATTGTGTTTCATTCCAGGTGATTTATTACAAGTTCCTCAAGCTGATTTTTCCAGCTTTGGGGAAATATCATTCACAAATGCTGCTCCCCGGCTGTTTAATGACCTCCATATTGCAATACGGTCAGCTTGTAATTGTGATGCTTTCAAGTCAAAACTAAAATCCTATCTTTTTGTTGGGGCTTTTTCACATTTGTAATTGCCCCTGGGTTTGCTTCTTTCTTTGCTTGGTTCGTTCCTGTATATATTTGAAGCGCATTGGCACTTATTGTGATATTGCGCTATATAAATGTTACATAATATTATTATTATTATTATTCCGGAAAGATGATCGAAGAGACTGAAAGTTATAATGAAATTACTATAATGTATACCATCATATGTATGGAACCCACCTCATAATTGACAAAGCATGATGATGCAAAATAACGAACTTGAACCAAAATCAACTCACCTTCGGTCCATGATATTTCATTCGATTTTGCTATTTTACCAACCAATGTGTCGTCGGGAAAGATCATTGTGCCGTGTTTGGGGTGTGTGATAGACCCGCCCAGACAGTAGGCTGTATAGGAGAAGTGTTCAATAGTTGTCACTACGATGTTTTATCATGATGGTTGAAATGAAGAGATGTTATTTCCATTAGAGATTAATGAAACATTTGGGAGTAGATATCTTCTCATTAATACAGTAATATTAGAAGCGATTCGCGAAAAAAGTCCATATGTCGGTCTACCGTGTGTGACATACCCAAAATCACAGGGAGGTTATAATTGTTATATTAATATATTTATATATATATATATATATATATATATATATGTAAATATGT
>JAUOBX010451426.1:0-10387 GCA_032360705.1 Eupentacta quinquesemita
CGGACGCGTTCGAAAAGTGAGTGACACCTACCGACTGACAACCCAAGCAACTTCATGTGCGGTTAGCGCGGAGCAGAAGATAAAAATTAGCACTCCACCACGATACGTGATAGGGATCAGGAACGATGACGGTTTTATTACGTCGACGAACGTCACAATTGATCCTCCGCCCACGTATCCATGTATCGTAACCATGTATCGCCACTCTATCGGCCAGGCGATGAATATTCACAGAGACCTTGATCGCCTCCCAAGAGAATTGTCCTCATTCTATAGTCTTCCAGATGGTAACATAAACCGGGGCCGAGAGATGCGTGCTGATGTTCGGGGACTCTTCCAAAGATGAAAAGAACCATCAGATCCGTGGTTCTCAGAATCGGTGGACCGTGGTGGCCCAAATGGCCAGTTAAGGCAGTGAGCCTGTGGTCCCTGTAATCCATGTCCAGTGGTTCTCCGAATCAGTGGACCATAAGGGCCCAAATGGCCCGTTGAGGCCGTGAGCCCACGTGGGATTCTTGCACAAACCCCTCCATCTCAAATGCTCAGAATATGGGGTGATAATGATAATGATGAGTCCGGGCTGATATAGCGCCGTTCCTGGATCGTTTGCCTTTTTAATTGCTGTTTCGCGCAGTGCGCCGCGAAGTTCGGTTATTGGTCCCTCACCAGTCCGACTCGCCAGGCAGTACGCCACGGGCGTCCGTTCTAGGGCCTCTTCTCTCGTCGGTCCCCGTGGTACATCGTGGGTCGCTCTCAGGGTTCCCGGAAGCTGTCGTCTGCCTGTAACTACTCCCCTCCTTGTGGCGGACATGTCGCAAAGACATTGCCTATGTTCATGTCTGTCTGAGCGTGTAATTACTTGTATAGTAGAAGGCATACGTGTAAATTCAGTTGCTAGCCCAGAGTGTTCAGTATATAGTACAACCTGTTAGTTTAAACGTAGAACGATGACGAATGATGATAATAATTTTGATGATAATAATTTTGATGATAATATTAATAATGATACCTGTGATTTATATAGTGCCTGACAAAAACGGTCTGAAAGCGCTTAATTAACAACAACATATTTGAAAAGAGGTTCACAAGTAGATATGTTTTCGAAGCAATTGTGAAAACAGTCCAGTGATGTTTCCTTTTGGATGATCACTGCGGTAAATCGTTCCAAATTTAGTTAGTTGCGCCATTTGTAAATTGTAATATATTCATTTCTTGAAGTATGTAGTATATACATTCATTAGTAGGCATGCAACGTAAAAGTTCAGTGCAACCGCGTGAACAATTATTCCAATAAGCCAGTTCACGGTTATCAATGCGCGTGCTCACAGCGGCTAAACCTAATGAAACGTGGGGGTACTGACGAAATTCTACTAATTAACTTACCGTTACTGGGTACTTTCGAACTGCCATAACTTGTTGGGAATTACGTAATTTCACCCAATCTTCGACTATGTTATTGTTCTCCAGTGAGGGGGAAATATTAGTGACGTTTTGTGGTGAAAAGAGCTATAGTTTTCTCCAGGGGAGTTTCGAAAGATTGCCTTATGTCCACACGGACGATATATACATTGCTTTGTACACTGTACGAGTCGCTCGGTCTCCGCGCCTCCCCCTTTGACCTTCGACACAGATCATTAGCATACGTGTGGAATGCAACCGTGAACTGGCTTATTGACAAACTGCATAGGTTGCTTGGAGGCAGATTGTCCTCAGTTGCCTCATAAGTCCCCAACTACACCAGTGTTAGCGCTAAGGGGTGGTATAGTCAGATTCTGACTGTTTTTCCAGGAATCTCTCTCAAATTATTGGTGAGAGGGACATTCCCTCTCATTTGATCGAATAGCAGTCCATACCTGAACCTAAATTTGCATTATGATAGTGGGGAATTCCTCTCCAAAGAATCCAAAGAAGGGAACCCCCTCCCCCCCCCCCTCCCACCCTTCCTGACTCGATTCCTCAGGGCTGACACTGGATCACACATCAGTGTAATTGCCTGCCAGAGTGCTTGAAACACCATAACAATTGAAATAGCAAGTCTATAGCTTGGTAAACCATAATTATTTGAGATGCGAAATAATCAAATCAATGTTTTCATGACATAACTTACAATAACTTGTGTGTTTGCAGACATGATATTGATTAATCAACTTAGTACTGCTATGCACCTTCTGGTCAACTACCTCCTTGGATTGAAGGATGACTCATTTATTTATAACCATCCATCTGAAGACATTGTGAAGGGTATCGCTTCATTCCATACAATTCCAGTAATCCCCTGATTGCTGCTTCTATAATTATACAGCCCCGAACATGAACACAATTCTGAACATGACAGTTTCCCTTCCAACTGATTGATTAACATGAAAATGATTCACATTGTCATGTTAATTCTGATCTGGGCTGAGCCTATGTAAAATGATCCGTGATGTCATGAGTCGTCAATGTAAGCTGCCTTCAACAGAATAGGGTTTGGTTGTAATAGTTTATGCCGATTGGAGTTAGTATCCAGTATTGATTTCATAGCACAACGAGCAGTAACTAGATATGAACGGAAACACAAATTACTTCAGCTGTACTTGAATGTTCACCGTTAGATGATACAGCAACTTTAAAACAAAGCAGAGATGGCAGTTCCAACTTTCCGAAAAGTAACTTTGGGGCATTTGTCACTCTGAATTATAGGCTGGCTACGTTATTGAACTGCTAGAGACTCGCCCCATCCCTTTTGGGAATGTCGGGAAGACATTAGTATGCGCAGCGGAGTCAATATTGATTTTGGCGTTTCAGCTGAGGCTTCCTTGGAATCCGAAGCCTCCGCCGTTCGCTGTTTTCATTCCGAGCGCGCGATGGAATAACATTGACTGATGGCATCGATGGGCGGATCGGGTGACGATTCGCTGATTTGCACCGGGAGGAAATGAGAGAGGAAAATCTATAGGGGAGTTTTGAGGAGCGGGAAAATGAACGAAATCCTCCCCAACTTGGGTTACCAAAATCCTGATCACTCTGGGGCAAATTTACCAGAAAAACAGAGGCAGAATTGGAATGGCTGTCCCGCTTGGGACCTGTAGCGTTCTAGCATTGCGATCGCAATCTCGACCTGTCCTTAAATAAACTTTGAATCGCGGATAAACTCTTATGCGAGCGAGGGGGAGCGATGGCGCTCGCGTGACTGCAACCGACTCAGGCAAGCTATGCCAACTCCCTGGGCAATGTTTGTTTTCGGCGTAAATTACTCTGTCGTAATCGGAAGCGCTGATTTATGGCCGCTCACAGATTGGAGGGTTATTGAAACTGTCCGAGCCTGAAATTGTATGCGCCCCACCGGGACGTTTGTCAGCGGGAAGGAAGGGGGAATGTTTGAAGTGACAAAGGGATGTGAAGTATTGATTGGCTATGTCAGGCAGATAGGTATTCCGACTTGTCCGTAAATAAAAAAAAGTCGGAACATGATTAGGTTATTGACTCATCCTTGGTATGTATGGTCGAAATTGACATAAAACCAAGGCATGTTCTTCAACTAATTTATATACTGCCTTATCTGAACAATAAAACTATGATCAGGAATTGGTCTATAAATGTTAGCATCTGTTTCCAGGCATGCTCATCAACTAATTTATTTACTGCCAGTATGATTCTTCATCTGGAGTAGAAAATAGCATCAGGCATCATAACTTGGCCTTGTTTTAGGTTTGTTGGAGCAGGGGAATCACCTGCACAATAAGATTATGATTAGAAATTGGTCTATAAATGATAACATCTGTTTCTAAGCCCCATAGTGCTAATGGGCTAATAATTTATAAGCGAATGCAGGACTGGAGCCCCTCTGGGATTCCAGTTTCTGCTACCAATTATGATGCAATTTCACGCCCTTCCATTCTCGTTATCGCTTGATGAGCGGCAAATAGGTTTTAACGACCGTCCCATGATTGTTAATTGCGACTCCTCTCATATCAACTCTACAATCATTGTTTCACTATTAGTGAGGTTCAACAAAAGTAGGGCGGTCAGAGGGGCAGTTTTTCAGAGATTTCATTCAAACTTTTGATACTACTTTTGTATCAATGAATTTCGGAAACCGGGGTCTATCAAATCAGTTCATATTGTCAATTGTAAATAACTATCATGAATGGTAAACCTCTCTCACATTTGAGTCTGGGGAAGCTGTCTTCAGCTGAGACTGCTTATTAAAATTTTGGTAAATCAGGAATTTCTTGTGATTATTTGATTAACTTGCAATGAATTTGGTTAACATCACGGTGTGTCAAATGATAAAGCTCCAAGGTTAAGTAATGAACCTTCAACTCTTTCTGTGCAATTCCTCCATTGGGGCTTACTTTAGAAAGGGGTGGAGTGAGTAGGGTGTGGTCACTTCGATAAATTCTATTTTATTATGTTGAAAGACTATTTGGTTGTACTACTGGGTATTTCACCCTTTCAGACTTTATTCTCTAAATTCATGCTTTCTAGACACCCACTTCCTGCTTCGCGCTAGCTCTCATCACTAGTCGCATTCCCTACTATCATCATTATTCGTTTGCCTTAGTCATTCGACTAATTTCCCTGATTCCGATAGCACAAACCATTATCTAGTTTTGTAGGTCGTCATATCAAGATGGTGTGATGTGCTCCAGGGAAGACTTGGCACTTGCAAGGCTCCTCCTTATTACCATCATGACCCTTCGTTAATAACAGCCCCGGTACCAATTAGCATCTTAGCATACCTGCCAATTATAATTCCAGCCTAATAGGTCATGACCCTGTCTGCAGAAGGCCTGTGGCAGCAATGGGGGCAAGATTGAATATTGCACCTGCTTCCCCAGTCTTGTGATAATTTGTAACAAAAACAGGTCCCATGGTGTGCGCCCACACCTAGGCATGCTTTGGCCCTGGGGTAGCACCCCCTACCTCTTGTCAAAGGTCACTGTGGTCATAGCTCATGTATGGGTTGGGGGGAGGGGGGTAAATTATATGGTGGCGACAAAGACATCTTTGTGTAGGTAGATAAAGACTACCTAGCAATTGAGGATCATTGGTACAGTGTAGCAGGTTGGTATTTGACTCACCTCAAGCAGGGAGGAAATTCATCCTGATTTCTCGTAATGGGGAAGGGGGGGTTAGAAAATCAACAGGGTCTTTCGACCCCACCCCTCAAGCCATGAAGGTTCATTGCCAACGATGGTATCCAGTATTTTTCCCTTGTAGTTTTCTTGGGCATTGACATGGACAGGAGAGAAGGGGTGATTATTAGCAGAATATTCATTTACAGTGTCTTTTAGCTGCAAAACGGGGCACTTCCTCCCGTTTAGTTCATTTATACTGACCTATGTATGCCTCTGATGATTTGTCAATTATACCCAGCTCATCTACCGACCTTACTTTATCTATGGTGCCCGGGTTGCCAAAGGGGTGGTTCTGTAGGTTGCTGCAATGACTAGGCTAGATCTGGATCTGATAGTCAGCAAAATATCCCGAGGGACACATCACGCCAACAGGCTACTATAACCTATGTGACTGTGTGCCTCGAATTACTTGTGAATATTACCCAGCTCATCTACTGAACTCACTATATCTATAGTGCCCGGGTTGCCAGAGGGGTGGTTCTGTGGGTGTCTGCAATGACTAGGCTATACCTCACAGCATTGGCCACTACCTTGCACAGAGGTGGCAAATAGCCCTGCAGGCATGCTGATTGGTTGGTTAAGCTGCCAGGATCATTTTAATCTACTTTGTTTGGAGGCTTACCCCCTCCCTCTCCTGTTTGTTATTCAGGTCAAAGTGGCTGGGAGGGGTGTGATGAATAATTTGTGAGGACTCCAGGAAGTCATGAACCCAACCAAAGTTAATTGAGAATGGTCCTCTCATATCTTTTTGGTGTCAATTCTTCTGATGAGCTGGTTGTGTGGTCAACTGGTCATGGTTGAAATAGTAATCACTGAATGATGCTACATTTCTACTTGCTGCTTGTTCTATCTCGATCAATCTGTATAGGTGTAGTGCTGTATACTCTGCATGATCATGCCTGGAATGCCAAAAACAAAATTGCTGATGATGCTGTAAGGAAAGCCACGTCCGTCGAAATGTCTGGGTAGGCCATCATGGCAAGTTTCCAGGATTTGCTCCAGTTTCATACTCACATTGGCCAAAAATATAGTGTAAATCAGTCATTTTAGGCAAATTACACAGTTTTGGGCAAGTCACCACTACCAAGTAACCTCATTTCATAACTTGTTACGTCTGCAGACGATGTTAGTGCTATGATGGAACAAATATCTTTTGACGAAATGTGAAATCTCCGAATTTTTAGATTCGTGCTGAAATGATGAGGGTAAGAGGATCAAGTTCCAAAAGATAGTTCTTAATTTGTTGGCGCACTGTTTGACAAATTTTCCTCTTGATGTGCTCCCGTGTCACTGTGACACTGTATTATATACATACATTATATTTTGAATATGACCTATGGAATTCCTCTGTTCAATTCAGTTTGGACAAACATCTGAAAGATGGAAGCGGCTATTTAAAGTAACAGACCTTTAGATGTGCCCTCCAATTCCAAAACAAGGAAGTGTGCCGCTATAGTCACCCCCACGTTGTACTGTCCCCCCACTCAAGTGTGAAGGACACGTCCCACGCGTGTCAATGTCCTGCTTCGTCCTGCCGCATCAATGCGACAAACCTGCATTCCTCGCAGCTGCTCTAAACATGAGCAGTCCACTGAATTAACCAACCGCCTAAGATATTCGTCCTCATCGATTGTGGGCTCCCCTCCCGAGCCTTTCCTTGACACCTCATGTTGGCTGCTAGTTCTTCAGCATGAGAAGTGGGGTAGTTTTCTGTAGAGTGAAGACCGGTCAGGAAATGCACAGAGGAAGGGTAATATCGGATTGGCATTTAAATTGTGGGAACCTTTTGGGTGGCATATTAGGTTCCTTTTCGAATTCCGGGAAATATTCTAACATTTCATTCAACTGCTCATCCTCGATCACTTGATGTATAAAGGCTGGATCATCTTGTAGAGACATGCACCTGAGAGTGTGAACTGTGTGAGATATATGATGTCATGTGCTCTGTTAATTCTGCATTCAAAATCAGAGTATAATTGGCGTCTCAAAATACTTTGGTCCTAAGCTCCTTACTAGAGGATCTAGTTTTGAAGAACAACCAGTTTAGTTCATCCTTCCTCGGCGATCACCTACAATAAAGAATATCACTGCCTCACTCCAGCCTCTGGACCATCGTGGGTCAGCCTCACCCCTCTGTCTCCTTCACCACTATTCTCATGGCTAGTGTTCTACTGAACTCAGCTACTCATCGGTACTGTTCCCTTGAAAATTGGGTGTACCGTTGTGGAGAAACCTGCCTTCGAAGTTGGTTGTCCAGTGAGAACATCTTGCGAAATGAGTGAAAATGCTATACTGGGCGATGACATCATCGATTGAAAACAATTTTGTGAACATTGGACTTCTCTGGATTTGCTCGAATGTAGGTTTCTCCACAATGGTTCACCCGATTTCAACAGGAAACGTATCAATGAGTAGCTGGGAAATTACTCTATAATATATTGAAAATGAAAAGCACCATTTCATGAGACCTTTAGGGGGGTTGGTGCCACTCTTTTTGGTCGCGTTTTCCTCGCTCTGAAACCTATGCTCGTCCTTCATTTCCTAGCACCGCACACACCTAGAGCTTGCCTCACCAGGATATGATCCCTCCTACTGGCAACTTGTAATCTCCAGCTTTTCAGGAGCAGAATCAACAAGCTGGATCTACTTCTAGATTCTCTTCCCTTCCCACTTTTGGGGGTTGCCTCATGCTTGAGGTAATTAAGGGTCCGCCCTCCCTCATGTCAATTCGTCATTCAGTCCAGTTGCTACCCAGTTAATAATATAATAGGACTCAGTTCGAATTGTCATCTGGGGTCATTGTTCCAATAAAATTGGGAGAATAGAGTATTTGTCATAACCTGTAAATATGTCAAGAACACCTTCCTTGCCAAGTACGTTCTCCCTCTATCCGATAGAAAACCTTGTCACACAGGGCCGCTTTTGTCATTAGTAGTATCTTAGGTTACTGCTTCACTTTTGCCAAAGAGAACTATTTTGATTGCCCTGATGGCAAAGTGCAAAGGAGGTGGTTTTGATCTGCCAAAACCCCCAAACACCTCAATGTGTGGTGTGAGCGATCGAGTCATTTAGTTGGGCAGTTCCATTGTCTCCTGAAAAATGGATTTAACGCCTAAACGTGACAGCCTGTATTCATGACTACTTGTACAGTGTGCCCCCTGTATGGTTTTCACACCATTAGGTGGAAACCGAGTGCATACATAGATTGATTTGGTCTGCAGAAAAATATGACGTGTCTGATCGGTAGGCGTAGGCAGGCGTAGCTGTATAACATCGGGCGACTGGTTGTGGCCAATTTCATCTCAGGTGTCTCTGAGATGAATGAGAAAACAATCAATTTAAATTTAAAATCTCGTGAAAGTATAGCTCATGACAGATACTCAGTCTGCTTATAGTGCTGTAGGTAGAGAAGGATATGAAACAAGTCCCGGAACATAAATGAACACTAACTGAATGTCCTACTGAAATAGTTATTTTCGCCAGATTCTTTCTGATGGAAGCCTATATCCCGATAATAGCAGCACACAAGCTATTTTGTCAAACTGTGATTTTTGCATCCTAACAGATGTGTAATGTAATCATGGTAAAACCTAATATCTGTCACACTGATTTTTATCTTTTTTGGACAATCGTATGACCAGAAGTATTCCACCCCAAAATATTTAATGATTCTGTCATACATTTGTGTCGATATGTATTTCAGCTTGGATTCATTTTATTCTTGCAATTGCCTCCTCATCATATACATGTCATAAAATCCCCACATCAGACGTATTATGCTCTCGCCTTCGCTGTATCCGTTGGGTCCCCCACCTGGAGATTGCAATACTCTCTGATATTTCAAAAACTCTCCAATGCGATTGTTTCATAACTTGGTACACATGTTCGCCATAGTGGAATCTCGAAAGGGTTTCAAAGGGGGCATCAGTACAGTTATGCTGCTCTCTATCCTGCATAGTTTATGAAAATATGAACATGTGTGGCTTTAATAAAAGGTTGATAAGGGACAAGTGCAGCATAAAGGTGAACCGTCTCGCCATGTCCTGAGTCACCATTCCGGACACTTCACCACATCGCAAAGTACATCATTGTTCAGGCGTCTACCAATAGTACATCCTATTGTACTCTTGTGTCGTCTGCTGGGATTGATAGTCCCGCAAATTGGAAGCGATCGGTCCCGTAAGGGGGTTTCTCCGTTTAGGTGGCCTCATGAGCTTGTTAGCCTGATGAATGATTTCCCCTACCTATTTACCCAGGAAGTCATTAGAGGGGTTATTAATAATCTTGCCGGTTACAGTTTCTGTCCCGAGCGCATCCGAACAATATGTTGTTCCTGTTTGGTGAGGAACTGAAATGTGCTCCTCTTAGCGAAACTACCTCCAACGCGAATACAAAAAGCTGAATTCCCTTAGTTTTGCTATTTATTCTCACTATTACGGCCTCCTCCATGACTACAGGGGCTTCCCATGAGATCTCCCATTGGTCAATTGCCCTCACTGCGAGCTTGCAACATTTTTCTCCCCAGATGTGTTGCAATTGCGTGTCACCATTTCTGCTATGTTTTGTAATTATACCGAAAAATGATTCCAGGTCAAGGCCTTTCATACATATCGAGGTTGAAAATCAATATTTTGGTGAGATCATCTGTGTATATTTTCTGAAATTGCCAGGTTGCAGAGTTTTGTTGCTAGATGTGTAGCAAATTTACAATTGCGTGTCATAGTTTCCGCAACTGATAGAATTTTGCAAGCTGTTGCGGATAAACTGCAATTCATTGACTTGTGAGAGTGAGGCCATGCTGCTATAAACTATAGTTTTGAATGGACAGAGGGATGCTCACGAAGCAAGCCATTCTTACTAGTAAAATAGAGAACTAAAGTTACTTTATATGTGGACATTCTCTGCGTTCCACATTCGACATGTGGCTGAATTAATCTTCATGAGGCTGTAATTTACTCAATCCACAGAGTGTATAAGGATAAGTGACTAAAGTGAGTGTGATTAGAAGATGCAGGACAATCTGAAGTAGTTGTATACTGCAGGATATACTGATGGTTAGCTAATTACTTCTCATTAATTATTACGTACATATCAAGTACATTACGTACATATCAAGTACATAAATGCACAGTGGGGGGAGGGGGGGCGAAGGGGATAAAGCTGTAATACCCCAGGGGTATTCACCACAAGTCGCGACACCTGATCGTCCACTAGTCCTAAACTGCTCGCTCGTGACCAACTCCCTTCGAAGACTGTCCACCATG
>JAUOBX010451537.1:0-10386 GCA_032360705.1 Eupentacta quinquesemita
CGCCCCCCCCGCCCCGTGTGCCTCCCAAGCTCCCCCCTGGCTACGCCACTGCTGATCAGCTAGTTGTTCCATGTCACACTAAAATCTCCATCTGTCTGTTTGATTGTTCCTTTCCCATGTGTGTATGAGGGGAATATTATTTTGTAATGTACTTAGGTAGGTCTCCGTTAGTGGCTGAGGAATATACTTTAGTGACGTGTCTATGGGATCAGGTAGTTTGCTCAGGCAAATGTCTCTATATATAAAACTTTACAACACACAGAATAAATAATGAATAATCGACGCAGCCCGCATCATTTACTAGGCATAACATAACAAAGATGTAATTCCCTTCTACCGAACAAAGATTAATTACCACAGCGGGCCAACCAGGACATAAATTTTGAAACAGTCCTGCAGTCGCGTCGTCTGTTCGTCTTGTGTTTTTTTCGATTATTTTATTCGTTGCATGAGACAAACAAGTTGGTAAATTATCGAGAGCGACAAAGACAACTTACCAGTGTGTTGTTATTATTTATAATGTACATGTATATTTACTGGTGGGCTATAATTCTTCCCAAGCAGTAATGATTCTCGTCAGTAAATAGGCCTATCTGTTCATAACTTCATACCGTTAAATTCTTCAAGCCCGTTCATTTGAACATTTCAAAACTTTCATGTATGCTGTTCGGTTGAAACTCGGGACAGGTCGATTTTGTTCGCATCATCAGATGCCTATGCATGGGAAGGAACACAATGCGTCATAATGCTGTAATGTGTTCAGAATGTCTGCACTTTGAACGGGTACTATTCAAAGTATGAACAAAACACTGTAGTATTGGGAGGAGTGTTCAATTGCTAGACACATTTTCGTTTAGAGAGAGGGATTCGCAATCTGACTGTTCGAGATCACGAAATCCGAAAATCAGTCACGAGATATATGCAGCCATAGACGCCCGAGTGGGTCTCGACTGCAAAATCAGCTAGGAATTCCTTAAAAATAGCCAGATTGTGGTTTCCTACCTAAAGTTCACCTGAACTGAAATACGCTATTTTCTCACATATGAGAAGGTAATATATTTCAGACATGTTTTTATTGTAAATTCAGCGGATCCGTCCTCATCCCATGGTCGACGTATAGGCTATACCACCATGCTACTCAGCTACTGAGCGTATATTCCAATGATGAAACATTCCAGTCGCCTCTTAACGGAGGAAGTGATTGACGGAGGGAGCACGGGAACTAGCGTCATCATCGCAGGAAAGTAGGGCGCGTATCTTCATTTTTATTTTGGACACTAACCTGACAAATATGTCCGTCTGAATGCACTCACATCTGTACATGCTGGTATGAGCCAATTAGATTCGAAGCCATGCTTCGGAACAGACGAGAACAACCTTCTTCACTTCAGTATATATATTGACTAATCGAAGAGCATGCATGGTTCTACGCTCTACAGCATTGGTCAGCAATGGGGTAGGGCGCAATCGTTTTCATGGTTATGGAAGGGTAAAGCCAAGGGCGCCGCGGAGCGCGAGAAGATTTGAGGAACACTAGTCTGCTGATGAGTGATAACTAATCTAATATTTCTTACCGTACTTCTTTTGTATTTTCGGCGTTTCGTTCAGCCGTCTTCAAATATGATTTCGGGCATGCGCCCTCGCTAAAGCTATACTTGTCAGAATCCGAATCGGATCGTCATATAGCTGCGGTGTGTATAGAATCTCCGAAAGACTGGGCAGAGCTCCAACCTCCACTCGATCGCGAGAAGCATTACATCGTCCAAATCTGGTAAATTCCATCGGGCAGGTGCGGTATCTAGTTAGTCTACTTATAATTGAGAAACGAAGTAACAGGAGCATCAACAGATCAAGTCATCACCGTAGTCCGTGGGCGATCATCGTCAAGAAAAACATTTGGGTGCGAAAATGCACCGACATGTTGACAGAAATGTTGACAGACAAACGAACACGCAAATTGCAATAGCACCAGCCTAGCCGGATTGGGGTTGAAGGCCTCATGAAATGGAGCTTTTTTTTATCTCTGATATATTATAAAGTAATTACTCAGCTACTCATCGGTACCTTTCCTGTAATAATCGGGTGAACCGTTGTGGACTGAGACACCGGCCTTCGAAGTTGGTTGTCCGGCGAGAACATCTCGCGAAATGAGTGAAAACGCTATACTGAGCGATGAGGTCAGCGATTGAAGACAATTTTGTGAACATTGGACTTCTCAGGATTTGCATCCAAGGATCTAGTAGTAAATAGCCAAGTCGAACATATATGATGTAACTCGGCACGCCTAGTCCAGTGAGCAATACCCCGAGTTCATAGCATATTGCGTTATTGAGGTGTATTAAGGCGTTATTGAGGTTATTATGGTCACTCGAAAAAGCTACTTACAATCGCCTATCTCAAAAACTAAACAAGATATGGAGAAACAGATTTCATCATTGTGTTCGCCGCCCCAAACTATCACTTGCACGAAGCATAAAAATAACAGTCCCAGGTACTCCACTTGATATGGCCATTCTAAAAAACTAACCAAGATATGGAGTACCTGGATCTGCTAGTCTGCTCATTTTACTAGTGGTAGTTCGGGGCGGCGAACACAATGGTGCAATCTGTTTTTTTTACATTCTTTCAACTTATTCAAATGCATGGATTTTCTATTTGTAATTGAATGAGAGATTTAGAGATTAGAAAATCATTGAAGATAATCGAATTGCAGGTAGCATATGTATCAGTGCTGGCGTCGGAACCAGGGAATCTGAGACTGGGATCAGCCCTCTCAATTAGCTTTACAAACCATGAATATACAGCTGGGCGTATATGTATTATGGTCCCGGGACCGAGACCATCATTTTCAAGTCTTGGGACTGGTCTTGACTGCGACATCTCGAGTTAATTTGAGGATGTGTGAAATCGAATTATATCGAGTCATAAATATGAAAGTGAATTAAACATTGGTTCTCTGGTAATCATGGTAGGCCCTATATCTCTATTTGGGAATATATATTTCCGACAATAATGCCGCCTATGTGCGATTGTCACTATCTGAATTGTGAGTAGAGATATTTGCAAATGGGTAAAAAATATTAACATGACACATATTTATATAGTCCTATTTGCTGAAAGTCTTGCATTGCAAGAAACCGTCACATGCACCTCCGAACCATTGCGCTAAACAAGGCAGATCCAGATTGTTGTCAAATGTCGACAAAGTTAGTTCATCCCCATGTCTTTGAGATTGTGCATGTTTTAGGCTGTTTATATCATATTGCATATATACAATGAAGACTATTGTAGGGTTCTTGTGCTTGTGTATACCGACATAACTTTGTATCCCTAAACAAACACTAAGGTCGTATACACTTGCTGTTGAGGGCGCCCTGTTTCGAATATGGTACACTGTACTCGTGCTGCACTGCCGTGTTGTTGGCGGCATAGCTCGGAGTAGCCATGCGTCAGTGTCACCTGCTAATCCCACGACTGACTACTCCGTTTACAGATCCCGTTGATCTCGACATATCATCGCGCCAGCAGTGATATATCCTGTCAGCGACGTGTCCGATGTCGGACCAGGCGGAGACTCCCGATGTTTATACGGATAGACACGGCCCTTTGATCAAGTCACCGAACCCCCGCTTATGTGTCAACAGGATCGCGCTTCGACGCTTCACCCGAACTACGATAAATCTTTATAAGTTACCGACCGCTAATCCCCTCATCCGTCAGGGATTGATAGGTGTGAACACGACTTAGCCTACAGCCTGCAAAGATGCATGTAGTAGAACTAGATGACGCGAATTCAAAACACTCGGAACGAATGTCACAACAAGGCTGGTTTAGTCAGGGGGACGCTTGGCACAAACAACTTTCAGATATATATATAGAGTCTGTGGGTATATTGCCCATACATGATGGATATAAACCTATTTGATTTCCCAGTCACAGTGGGCCTACAATGTAAATGCACACACCAAATTCGGGGAATGTCAGATGATGACGTCACTATTTAGCTCTACTCGCCTTATATACTGTCAATTTTTGTATTCTTCGACACAGTCCCTCTACATACTCGACATTTTCACTCAGTCCAGTCATGACATTTTAGAAAAAAATCACAGTGACTTAAATCTGGTGTTCCGTTTCAAAATATTGATTGATGACGTCACGGAATCGTAGTCTTCATTCTGTTCATATGACCTCCTACCCCGCGATGTATATTGGCTGGTATCGAATCGGTTATATCGTAACAATGATAAGTCAGTGTGGAATTCGTTCCGATATCGTGTGGGACGATTGTTCCGCAAACAGACCCGTCCATTATTCATGCGGGTGATGCGAGACAATTTTGCCACTTATGAATATAATGACCATGCAGAACGAGGGAGTAATCGATTACAATATTTTCAACTATAACGAATATATATACAAAATTTGTGTTGATGCATAATCAGCCCGATACACATTGGAATGAATATCGCCGTGATGAAAACGGCGGCGTCCAATTTTCGACGGGGGATTTGAGACGATACCTCATCTTCAACTCTTAAATCTTATTTTAACTAAAACACTATCACGTTCGATTTTGCTGTAACGAATTCCAGTCTCTCGACATGCAGAGGACCTGCCAGTATATAGCAGGCATATATGCGGAGGACTATACCAGTATATAGCAGGTATATGCAGAGGACCTGCCAGTATATAGCCGGCATATGCGGATGACCTACCAGTATAGCAGGCATATGCGGAGGACCTACCAGTATATAGCAGGCATATGCTGAGGACCTACCAGTATAGCAGGCATATGCGGAGGACCTACCAGTATAGCAGGCATATGCGGAGGACCTACCAGTATATAGCAGACATATGCGGAGGACTAAACCAGGGTATATATAGCAGGCATATGCGGAGGACCTACCAGTATAGCAGGCATATTCGGACCTTTATTAAAATTATGAAAGCGGACCTTTCTGGCCATTATGAATATCGGACCTTATGAACAAAAGACCCTTTTTTATTATGAATATCGGACTTTTTTTCTCATTATGAATAACGGTCCCTTTTTTCGAAAAATGACACGTTATGAATAACGGGCCTTATGAACAGAAGTCCTCATGAACAAAAGGCCTTATGAACATGTTGCTTTTAGCAAATATTTTCTCGAGCGCTCATTTGACAACATTTTGAGATCTGAAGTCAAATTCACGTATGTTTTTTGTGCTGTCATTGGAGGGACACGGTCTCTGGAGTTCTCTCAGCATTCATTTATGGATGAAAAGCCCATGTAAAATTGTGTAAAAAAGAGACCTATATCAGTTATCAATCTATTATATATTGGCCATTGATTGACTGACATGCGATAGACTTATGCATTGTGAGCCAAATTGACGCATGGCTAACATTCCCATATAGTGTTATTGACAGCATTCAACTGACAGAGTGTATGTTGGGTGTATTTGCATCCAGTAGCCTACACATCGACCCATTGATTTCGGTCGAGGTGAAATCCGTTTGTTTGAGTCTTGACATTTGAGGTTACCATATAGGCAAATGGACGGTCAGTTTGAAGAAGTCTCGCAGCCCAGTATACACATCAAGTTACATGTAGCTATATTCGTGCATACGTGACTGGTTCTCTTCCAATGCGCCTCTCTCCCCACCCACCACTCAAAGTAGCTTGGACGAGCCTTCAATCAAACTCTGTCACAATAACATATCGGTATAACCACGCAGTCCCCTGGAGGCGCAGGCTCGTCCGGCGACAACAAAGGCTACCTCCTCGGACACCCTGCTACCGGCAAGAAGGGCATGGGGCGCAGAACTGGTAAATTATGCGGCGCTTGTGTCGGTGACAGGCCACGCCCCGGAGCGATTCCGCGCCAGGGAGTCCCTCGCTCGATTGACGCAGACAGAGCGAAACGTCAGTGAAGTGTTGCGAGCCGTAATCAGGCGCAAGCGGCGACGGGCGGGGAGTCAAAAGTTTGGCTAAATTGGATAATGATTTGAGGCCTACCGACCACACATGAAACTTCTGGTGTGGGCCACTGATGGTCGTGATGGGCTGCCAGTGGCTGATAAGAAAGAGTAACAGTCGATATGATGTCATATTATGTCATATCGCAAACAATCTGGAGAAGGCAATTCTTTCCCATTTCTAGGAATCACGAGATACACTGGTGTCCGGTGAACGTGTAACCGCCTGGCACGAAATCCAATGAATTACCGTGCCTATCACCTGTCACCGGATCTTGTTCAGGACATGTATGCACACAATCTCTGAACTAATCCCAAATCCTAACAACAGAGCGATCTTCCAATCAGGGAAGTCCCCGTATCCATGACTGGGGACCTCCAGTTTGGAATTTATAATTGGACTAAAGGTTCGAAAAGATTTCAGAATGATGGAAATATACAACATATGTTATGCTTTGTATGAAGATTTTTACACATGTTGGCCTATGGGCTACATAATAATTGGGAGTAGCTTGTACCTTAGCAACACGAGCATTTGACCCCTCCTTTACTATGCTCAAATAGGGCAATATGAATGGGGCCATCGAATGGTTAGTTCTGAAACCCCCACACCCACAACCCACAACCGCAAACATTGTCACTCATAATTACCGAAAGTCGTGGGTCGTTGGGGTTTCAGAACTAACCCCATCAATCATTCCAATCTATGAATATACGGGTGAAAACTTGTTATCTAAATTCAGACTGTAACAAAGTTTATGGCCGAGTCTCAGAGCCGTTGTTACTTCCCCCGATCATGCCTAGCACGAAATACCACACAATATCAACCCATTTCACGCCTCATACACAAGTCTGCAACGTTTCCCTATTAAACTGCCTGACCAACTAAATGTTATTGTAAATCTTATCTTTTTCGCGTCTAACAGATTATGATCTGGAACGGGTCATTGTAGCCCTGTCTATTAACGGTGGCCTTGTATCCTAAATGCTAATCATGACAGCTTCAATCTAAAGTCCAGAAATCGATTTTTAACCCGTCCCCTCATTAACTACCAATTTTCGAACCCTCGTCCGAGTAAGATGGCCGCTGTTTTTCAATTTACGATTTAGTCGACCATTAAACCAGTTCTCTCTGATCTCCGCCGCCGCGTAACTGGTACAGTATTGGCACAGCCCGCCTTCATTAGTTGCAGTCGACCGGATATAATTGAGGAGCTGTCAATCAGAGCAAATCACAATGAGGGATGTCTGCCTCTGTCGCCTGTCCGTCAATGCCGGTAGAAACAACTGGGCTGTTGTTGTGCAGATTCGCCCGGTGTTTACGGCGAGATCTGACGCGCGCCGTAACGGAACATTTGAACAAGTAATTATCGGAACACGATGTGGAAGTTTAATTGATAGGTCGTATCTATGGAACGCCAGTATACGCCACTGGAGACGGAATTGATGATACATTGAATCCATCAACTGTGGGCCATATGCTGGACAGACGTAATTATTGACGCAGCCTGGCATTGCCAGTGGCAATATATGAGGGCAGACATGAGTTCAACGCAAACAAGGGCCAGTGACAAACAGGAAAGAAAGACGAACGCCAATTAAACGAGTTATTGTAAGGGTCATACATCGTTGCAATTTAGGACACATAATTAACTGCAATGCAGACTGCGTGTAGAAGGTAGGATTCCTGGTGGGGGAGAAGAACCGACGGCTGGTTTCATTTACCTGTTTATTTTCCCCTGATTATATCTATAGCAAGATGAAAACAAACGATGTCCTGATGAACTGTTCTAAATAACCCAGTATAGGTCGAACCAATAGCCTATATTATTACTGGAAACAAACCGTAACATAGGCATATATCCACAACGAATAAGCTATTACTATAAACAATATTATCATATACTTTGCTAGTATATGCTATGCTATGCTTTAGTAAAGGTGTTATTGGTCATCATATACGACTGTCATGTAGCGACCTCTATGTATGTAGGCCTATATATTCGTACGTCCATAGGCTACTGTGAGAGAAGTGATTGCATTGCACACTTCCTCAGTCCACAGAACCAGGTGTGTTTGTCAGGGTAGGAACTAGGAGGTTATGGTACGTGAGCACCCTCTTCACCACAGATAGACGATAGCAAATTAGATGAAACTTGCAAGCCGATGGGGATTGCAGCTCGTCAACGAATTTATTCTTTGTTTTTAGGTTGCGGGGACGCTGCGCATCGTATAATGCTCACTGGAATACAGGGATTCCTCTATTAGTAACTAGCCCCGGATCCCAACGATAGAGACCAATTACTGTTGTACAGAACAGACGACTTATCAGAAAAGCCAGCAGAATAGACTATAGTGTGGTGCGGCCTTACCCAAGCCCCTCAGGCTATACAGTAGGCAACGCAGTAATGTTCTTTGAAATAATTTTGCTTGCTTCGCGTAGATTGTTTTGCACTGTAATTGGAACTCCCCGTATAAGACAGGCTATACTGCGTCTAAAATCGCGACCGGATGACACCCTACTGATTTTGTCATTCGGACATCTGGTAATCGCCTGCTGCCATCACTGTAGTATGGAAATCCCTGTTGCTCTCCATCGCATGACCGCCGTATGTTACCAATTCGACACACAGAAGTAGTCTGTTTTGACACATTTTCCTCATCATCAGGTAGATGTTTCTTCCGGAGGGCTGCTACACATCAGAATGACATTACGAACACAGAATACCGCCCTACGCCACCACTTTTATCAAACCTCGGAGATATTCGTAACATCTGAACAAAATGCCTCGGTTCCACGTGTTGCTATAATGTTAATGTAATGTATGCATATTCGTGCTGGTTGGCTGTCCAGCCCGATGTCCAATGTTTTTTTTTATCATGGATAGAGTAGGCGGGACAGGCATTTATCATATTAATGACCAGCCTCCATGCGAATTCTACATTTTGGACCATTAAAGGCAATCTCCACAAGTATAGGAATTCTTGGTGATGAGTATATAAAGTGACTATATTGTATTTACATCATATGAGGGACTGATTGTAAGTTGGAGGATGCATCTTGAAGGACCCTCTCGCTGGCCCGAGGTATTATGTCCGTGTAGTGAATCGTGAATAGCATATTAGGTGCCAGATATACCCCACCGCATTAGGATTAACCGTAGGGACACTTGACCTAGCCTATAAGCCTGAGCTCCTGTACTGAGTCAATGATAGGATGTGTCATTCGTCACATTGCCTGACGACTGTTGGTAAATTGCTCGGAAACTAGGGCTTGATCGAACTGATCATAGCAAATTTCTATAGTATTAGGCCTGGATAACAACATTCGCACCTTTTTTATATTTTAAAAAGCCATTTTTCATTCCTTGCCGAAGCCAAAAGGAATCGATGCAATCACGCATAATCGTGCGTATGTGTGTTTATGTGTGTGCGCGTGTGTGTGTGTGTGTACGTGTGTGTATGTGACACCTCGTTGTGAACACGATAACTGGAGAACGAAAGCAACATGTTCATATTTGGCAGGTTGGTTGCAATAATGAAGAGGAAGAACCATATTGTTTTTGGTGGCGCAGGTTCAAGGTCAGGGGAAGTGAAAAACCGAACAGCTTGTGAACACGATATCTAAAGATTGAAAGTATCAAATACTATCATATTAGGTATGCTGGTTGCAATTATGGTGGGAGAGAACTATTTTCGGTGCTAGGTCAAGGTCATCTGGGGTCAACAGAGGTCAAAGTCTAAAAACCTTGTAAATACGATAACTAGTGAACGAAAAAGTGCAGAGACTTCACACACGGTATTAAGGTTGAACATATGGGATACATGGTCCCTATTGTTTTGGAGTTTGGTCCTAGGTCATCTGATGTCAACAAAGGTCGAGGTCTAACAACCTTGTAAACAAGATAACTAGTGTACGTAAAGGTGCAGAGACGTCATACTCGGTGAGTAGGTTGGTCATATTATGTATATGATCCCTATCGTCTGGGGGTTCAGTCCTAGGTCATCTGCGGTCAGCAGAGGTCGAAGTCTGAAAACTTTATATTCACTATAATTTGTGTGTCCAAATGGTGCAGCGACGTCATACTTGGTTTGAAAACCTTGTGGACACAATAACGAGTGGGCGGATAGATGGATATATTGAGAACGGCTTAATGTTCGTCTGTGTAAACTGCATCTGGTGACCGAATTTGACCTCCGTTGACCTTTTGACCTTATTTGACCTTTTGATAGTGTTGGTTGGGATAATTCAGGGTAATCTATAGGCATCAATAATCTTGTCACCACAGGCTGGTGACAAGAACATCTCATTTTGACTAATTTGAACTGAAAATCACGAATATAAATGAAAAATAGACATACACAATTTCGTGAGAGTATATAGGGTGTAGGCAGGGGAGGGGGAGGGGGGGGGGGCGAACA
>JAUOBX010451648.1:0-10386 GCA_032360705.1 Eupentacta quinquesemita
GGACAGCAGTACGACACGCTTCATTGGTGAGGTAAGTGCGAACCTTGCCGATGTTGCGTAGATGGAAATTGCAGATTCTAACAACGTTGGATATATGTTCACGCATAGTTAGGTGCTCGTCGATGAGAACTCCATATTAATTTCTAGATGAGCTGTGCATATGCGAATGCATTCGAGTCAGTATATGTTCACTGAAGTTTGTTATTCACTGCGTTAACCAAACACAAACAATATTCTCCGTTCGTCGTCAAAAGTGACAGCAATAACTAAATGTAACCGGAGAACCAAATCAATATAAATCCTGATTATTTCGGTTAGGTTATTGTCATAAGGGATTGTCAGTATACTACGTCATCCACTACAATCGATCGACCACTCACGGCAAGTAGAAATATAGCCTATGGATAAACTTGTTGAAAAATACGAAACAACAAGACTAGCACCGCCGTGCATTGTGATGTGATCAACCCAATAAAACTATATTGCGTCATTGTGTCAATGAGAAAAATTGCTCAACATAAAAAACAGAACATGAGAGATTCGAAAAACAACGGACAATGATTGAGCAATGTTGAATGTTGTCGAAGATTCAAGAAAATGTCTATGATACCCTATATATTCTGATTATTTTAAATACATGGGATTATCGATGAGCAAAGTCGAGTGTTCATGATCAGCTCAATTAGGATAACCAGCCACTGCAATTTATGAGTCTAATGTCTCTCCTAAAGACATATTTTACCTGGCGTAGCATTAATAATAGTCAAAATCAATATTTTTACAAAACATTGCGTGATTCAGAATAGCAAATGTATGTTCGTTACATATAAATATTAAACAAAATGCATTTTACGCCATTGGGATTCCAGCTTAGAATAAGTAGGAGACATATTAACTGGCGGAAATGAGAACTATAGAAACGTTTCAATGATAACATTGGTATTATTCGCCATCGATCATACAAACATACATACCAAGACTAAGATTGAAATGTCAGACTCTTTTTCAGCACAAGTCATGCTGGCGTCAAGTTTATTTACGTCTTGAGAGCAAAGCCGTCTCAGAAATTAAGCCATTATTCCACATCGGTGCGTTGGTAGAATTATGTCAGTAATATTGGCGGTGATGTCTACTTGATTGCAGTGATATTGCCTCAGGGTATTTCATTATGGGTTTTGAAGATGGTGGTTGGAAATTGGGATCCACCCATTCGGTTGTTGCATTACCAAAATAAATTGTTTAGATAGGACGGAGTATCGCATCCATGCCGTATTGTTCAGTAAAATAATTGTCGGTACGAATATATTGAGAGATGTGTTTCAATGTCTAAATATTACCGTTATCAGTAATATGATGTATGAGTAGAATAAATATGAGGAAAAGTTCCTGTATAGAAGTATTCGATTTTAGCTCATTATTACACTTTCTGCAGCAAAGTCGAGCTATTGTGACTTCGCTAGTGTTCATGACTGGTGCAAAAATGACAACTTCATGTGACCACAGCAACATAAAGATACGTGAATTCAATCCAGTATGCGTGAATCATATACATTAATGATTTCAGCGAAATTGAAAAATTCACTCCTCATACTTCTTGGTTTGGCTCAATTTTTTTCAGGCACTGACAATCCAGTGTATCAGAAGGAATAGTCGAACAGTCATCAGCGCTTCCTATTGTTGAAACATGGTATATTGAAACTTCCTAAGTGTTGGTAGATTGGAGTTCTACTAGATGTATATATGCATTATTCACAGTCAATCGAGTAGGAAGCCCACCTCTGTGCAGTAACGCTTTTGGGACATGCCCGGATGTTACATACCGTATATATTCACTCATTCATGTACGTGTCTGGGGATATTATAGCAGTGCTCATTTTGACAGCTGTCGCAGTTGCCCCTGGTCATCGGAACAAGTCACGGCTCCCCAACAACACCGGAGAGACATCGGCAGCAGCTAAATTAACGCTTAGTTGTCCGAATATCTCCGGTAGGTCCTCATTTTCACCTGGGTTAATTAGGTGGTTGGAGAATGATGTATTTCGCCTACGGATACACCGCGGCGGGACTCAAACCAATGATCTCCGAATCTCAAGTCGAGAGTCTTACCGCTAGGCTATGCCGTTAGCGCAATTACCCCCTACCGCTTTGTCTGTAGATCCGAAATTTGGTAAACATATAGTCATATACAGATATCTTAACTAGGTTTGGAAGTGAGCGACACTGCTTTGTTTCCACTGCAGCTAACTTGGAGGATAATCAATGTGAAAAATTGTCTGATTTCAACAAGGTGTTTCTTACAATCATGGGTCAATTTTTGGGTCATGGGAGGCAAATTTTTCAAAATAATCCAAATTCTGTCAGAATTGTTTGAAAATCTGTGGAATATGATATTCAATACTCTCAAACCACACCCTATTACATGCTGTTCAATATCGAATTAACGAAACTATGTAGCCTAATAGCCAGTATGTGATGCCCAATGATAACAAGAATATAGTGTTTGCGCATCACATGCATGTTTAATTTGCAGATGTACTACTTGTGTTTGTTCAATAGCGCCAATCCTAGATACATTAATGACTGTTCTGTGTTTGGCCTATACGTCGATAAGTCATTTCTCTCTCCTCAACAAAATACTTTTATACTTTGTATTTGTCCCACGAGGCAATCCAGTTTTCCTGATTTCATGGATCAGCACGAACATTACCTAAGGTCAGCACACATATTAAACTAATACAACATTTTGGCTGTCTGGGTATTTGGCTCATTTCATTTCACATTGAAGAATCAACTGAGTTCGTTTCGTGGAAACTGTACTATGATGCACTTATACTACGTATACCGAACATATTAACTGCTTTTAGTCAGGAATGAATATCCAATAGCCCGGCATAAGGCATGAGCTCGATGAGTTCATAATGATCCCAAGCTCAGTATTCAGATATTGATTTATGTATTTATCTTTCACTCTATCAGCAACATTTTGACCAGTACTCTGGTCAAACGCTTCGTCAGCATCCGCTCATTGAATATTCAAGTTACCATGTCACAAATATGGCATAGGAGGCAGGAAACGAACCTTTCGATCTATTTCAGGGAGCAATGGCAAATCTGACTAATCGCATGGTAACATGCGATATGATAATAACGATCTTTGAATCCACAGGAGGGGGTGGAGGGGCCTCCATCCACAAAACAAACAGTGAACTGTGACCTCATGAGGGTGATCCTTCGAAGGTCTCCTGCAATCCACCCCCCATGCCCATACTCCCAGGTGATTCAGATCCCTGGTGGGATCCAAAGTTTCATGACAATATGTAGCATTTATTGACATGACCAGGAGTAGGGCACTCTTTTTTGGCAATACCGGAGCCTGAACTTGCTGAACTTATAGTATCGATAGTCATACTGGAATTAAACAGTGATCAGTGAAGACCAAAGCAATCCATAACCCATGCAGAATATTAGCTTCAGTATAATTCGTTTTGGCTGATATTCTTCCCTTTAATGATACATAATCGTGCAAATGACTATAAGCAGTGAGTCTATGTCAGTCGGGATCACTGTACATTGAAGTACTTTTGCCATGGGTCAGGTCGGTTGAAGTTAATCCAAGAGAATGCTTTATCCCGGACCTCGCCCTCCCCGAACTGATACAATCCTATTTGCACTGGCCGAGCGTTATTGAGGTCAGAGTTAGGCCAGAGTCACACTACACTGGTTTTTTTCTTATCGGATTGCAATCTGACCTCTTTAGAATATCGAAGCAACAAGAGTTTCTATTTTCACATAGCTATGACCCCGCGCCTGAACTGCCAACAGAACAAACAGTATGTAACTTCATACCCCTTTCTGTTCTTTTGGTATTCGAATAGTTATCTTTTATCGGACAGCTATCTGATTTTTCTTCCGATTCAACTAATTTTGGGGTATTGCGTCACGCGGAATGGAACCTGACAAATTACACCTTCATGGGATTGCGGGAAATTCACGAGTCTTTTGAATTCGTAGCAAACTCTCTACACAAAACTTCGTTGTTGCGATTTTTCAGAGAGAATCGGATTGCAATCCGATCAAATATCGGTGTAGTGTGACCCTGGCTTTATTGTTATTTTAGGAATACAACGAGGAATCACTACACCGAACCTACAGGATCTCGTTTAGATCCTGGAGGCGCACAGCCGGCTAAAGAGACGGAGTCTAATGGGTATATCTCGAAAATGATGGAGTTCTGCCATATGATCATATATACGCGTAGTATTGCATAATATTACAGTGAGGTCCAAATTGTTCATAATCACGTAATGGTATTCACAGTGATGGTCATAGCATTTACTCTATTGATGTTTCTTCTGCATATATGACCGACGTCATTACCTGCATCGCAAAACATCGTTTATTTCCCACTTCAAGTGAAGCAGAATCGAATGATTATGGAACCAATTCCAAAGCCTAAATTGAAAATCTATCTAACACAATTAATTGAAATCGTGTGATCGAGCGTGGCGAATTCGGTCAGGGAGGAATGGCCGTTGCTTTCAGATTACGCAATTTGGATTGAGTGCTGTATGATGTATTGTCATCTCAAAAGTTTGTGTACTTCATCTGATGACCTCCTTTGACCTACTGATTTCATTTTACATCTTCAATGTGTTACCCTGGAGACTGAATTTATGTGATGACCCGATTTATCTCGTTGAGACAGAACACACATAAGAGCATATGCAGAATGTTTTGCAGACAATAACTCTAACACACGTGGGATAACCCTCATTATAGGTCCTAACATTGGACACATCCATGCACCCATTCGTTTATTCTAGTCCCATCCTGCTAGAAATGTTAAAGGCACAATTCACCCGAACCCTCCTGCATGAATATTTATATCTTACATATGCAGGGTTGATTCTTATTCCCAGGAGGGATTAAAAGTTGTATGACCCGTCTGTCAACATGTACTGTTATAATGATTGACGTGTTCCCTTTGTTGAACTACACTGGAGTCTGAACGAGCTAATCGATCTATTGAGTAGTGGTAGTAATTACTCATACAAAACACCAGCCAATCATATGCAGAATAAATAGAAAATAGAGACAGTAGAATTGTTTTAGATTGCTATCTTTCCTCTATTGATACAGAATTGTGCAAACGATCTTGAGCAGCCCGTCTATGTCCTTTTCGTAGCAATGCCCATAGTATGTAGCCATAGTATCTGCAGAATGCAAGCACCAATCAGGATTAGTCAGCAATGTCAGTTAGGGTGAAACCCCTCATGTATTGGGCAGGTGGGTTTATTCAAGGGAATGTTTCACCTACTGCAACGCCCATCCTTTCAAACTGAAAATGTTCCAGTTGCCCTGGATGTGCGTTAACGTTACACAGTTGTTATTGTATCACAAATACGATAAGGAATCACTACACATCGTTGTGTTCTTGTTATTAATCTATTCTTCATTCAGATATGATTGAAAAACAATTGTAGTATGACGCTACAAATGAATGAACACGACATCGATTGGACAGATATGATTGACAGGTTTAATCTAGTAGGTGCAGATTCGGTTGATCAGATGCAGTGGTGAAACACTTTCGATAGTTTCTAAATACCATGTTCACCATGTTGAGGGCAATATCTTCAATTGACAAGTATTGTCGGCAGGTTTATTTTTGTCATAGTCCAGTTTGGTTAGTATTCACACAATACTACGATGACAGCAATAGACCCGTGGGCTGATTACCTTCATGATGGTTACGTTAGTTCAGGAGGATATGGATATCAATATAACCAGACACATTACCATCTCCTATACACAAATGTCTCGTAGAACACTTATATGAGTCGGGGAAACTTGAAGTAGAGCATCATGTTTTATAGTACGTTGATGTTCCGACTTACCGGATCTTTGGTGTATTGCCATTATCGTATATCGTTAGAGAATAGACAATATATCACCGACTATCGTTATTATTTGGATATTTTCGAATCGGCAAGCTAATAAGACTCTCTACCCGGGGGAGACCATATAAACAACACTATTGATACAACAGACCCATCAGCAACAGTTCCAGGAAATCTTAAATGATTACAAAACAACGCCAATTTCGTGAGGTGACCAACCTTTCCCGACGTATCGAGAATTGTCTTGAACTAGAACTGCGATACTTGATTCGGTGTGTAGCTTTTTTATAGGTATCACAAACACTCTATTCGTTCTGGTGTAGACTAGGGGTCATCTTGAATGTTAGGTCATTCTTGGGTAATTGTCTGAAACTTCGTAGTTGTGGTATGCGGTATATTCTAGCCTGACCATATTACATGCAGTATAAGAGGCAAATTTTACCGCATGTGATGTCCATGATGGCAGGTATATAGTGACTGCACACCACATGCACGACTAATTTGGAGATTCATTATTTGTTCATTAACGTAAATCCCAGATACTTCACCTCATGAATGACTGTTCTGTGTTATGCATATTCGTCGATAACTCATTCGCTTAATCACAGTGCTTTTATACTTTGTATTTGTTTCACAAGGGTACACAATTTTTTCAGATTCAATGGATAAGCTCAACCGTTACCCAAGGTCAGCCCATGTATTGACCAATTACAACACTCTAGCTTCCTGGGTATCCTGCTCATGTGTCCATTGAAGAATTAACTGAGTTGGTTACGAGAACAAACAACCGCACTAATGCAC
Source organism: Eupentacta quinquesemita (assembly GCA_032360705.1). Classification (NCBI taxonomy): domain Eukaryota; kingdom Metazoa; phylum Echinodermata; class Holothuroidea; order Dendrochirotida; family Sclerodactylidae; genus Eupentacta; species Eupentacta quinquesemita. Next base: position 6,702 of record JAUOBX010451648.1, read on the forward strand.
TTATACTACGTATAACAACATATCAACTACTTTAGTTTCAGTCAGGAATTTGAAAAAATAGTCCAGCATATGGCGTGAACTCAATGAGTCCATATTAATCCCAGCTCAGTATTCATATATTGGAATTCTTTATCCATCTTCCATTCTATAATTGCTATGAGCAACATTTTGACCGTTGCCTTAAGATATTTTCTATTAATCAACCTGTCATATATATCGCTAGAAGACAAGAAGCAAGTTTTCAATTAGATATTTCAGGTATTTGTTGACCGATAGCGCAGGATGAAGGGCATATTATTCTGATATATGCGGTAATTAATATCTGCATCGGGATGAGAGTTGAGACACGGCATTCATACCGTATAATACAATTCATCCGTCATGGATGATGCAAAACATTGCGTTCTTAATGCCTTGACAGTGCAATATCACCGTTGTACGCTCAATTGATTGCCCAACACCGATTAGATTTTTCAATTCGTTTTCTATCCTTGTCGTACTGACAACTATGCGTTTGACACCATATAGGTTGATAACACTTTTGCATTCCGCGTAAAGGCGGGTATGACAATCATCTATCCCCTAACTACGGAGCCTATGAAGGAGGAGTAAACAGCTCCCCAACTATTTTCAAAACTCTATGAACTGCTGAAACTTTGCCATGCCGTCGTTTTGAGTAGTCGCCATTACACCAAACAGGGGAGTAATATTTACAACATTCGCCACCTCACTGCGATAAGAGATTTGAATGTGAGTTTTATCCTCTCATGAAAACAGTAAAATCTCATCGAGGACGCCATGTTCATTATGGCTGAGAACCGGTGATACGATACTCTTCTCGGACTAGGGCCGAGATGATATCGGAGCAGGGTATAGCCCATCCCACCTACTCACTGACCGCAAAATTTACGTCCCCACCCACAAACGATTAGTGAACTCCTGGGTCCAGCTACTTTTTCAGATCCTGGAGCCGCACAGCTGACCAAACAGTAAACATGTGGTCGACCTATTCCCACAATGATGCAGCGAGTTCGACCATTCTGTATATGACTGTTAGTTGCAACAGTTCATAATTACGTTGAACGTGATATTCACAATGATGGTCCCGCTTTATGAAAAATCGCAGTCAACATGGGACATATCCATGCCCCTATCCAAAAAAAGTCACGCCTTTACTTCCTGTTGATTTGAATTCCCAGGAGGGAATAACAAGTCAATGGGCCGCACAAATTGACATTGATCTAGGTCAGAGCACTTTTTCTTAGAGTGCACTGGGGTCGGGAAAGGCCTATATGATAGTATTCATAGTAGTAGATTTTGCCAGTAATCAGTAGAAAAAGGCATCAACCCATCAGACATGGATGCAGAATAATTGAAAATTAGTTCCAGTATAAATTTTCCGGTCATTTGTTTGTAAACATGTGCAAATGACTGTGAGCAAGTCTACGCTCACTTATAGCGATTCCATTCTTTTTAATATTTGGCCATAGTATTTGCAGGATGCAATATCAATTGGGGGGAATGAGCAATGTCAGTTGGAATGATGGAACACGTGAGTTCTTCTCCGATTGTTTGTGAATGTTTCATCCCACATCTGCCCTTTCTAAACTGAAAATTCCCTATTTGCCCTGGCTGTGCGTTAAGGTCAATGTTGTTATCATATCAAAAATACAACGAGGAATCACTACACGTCATGGTGTTCTCGTTTGACATCCTTAATATTCCAAATTACACTCAAACGAGGTAGTTATTCTTACCGTGATGGTCCTGCTTCATGAATATTCGGACGCCCTTTTCAATATACCTAATCTTCCAAGTTACGCTCAAACGGTTGTGGCAGTGACTATGATCATGTTTCTACATAATACAGTTGTTCCTGTTAAAAATAGCATGAGATTACCTATGACTGACGTCATTATCGGCATCGCGAAACATCGATTAGTTGCCACCGCAAGTGAAGCAGAATCGACCAATCATGAAACCCAACTCCAAATCGTAAATTGAAAATCTATAGGGATTTTAGAAGAGTATGGAACTAAACTATATATATCAAAGTAATAGCCTACCAATCGCTACACAATGTGATGTTCATACAGTTACTGATTAGAGAGAAGCTAGAAAGTTGAAATGTTCGGGTATTTTGGTCGTGACATCTATTGATGTACCTCGATCATACACAAGGAAAGTTATACCTACTGGAATGCACTGTGCTAACACGCCGGAAATAACTGGAATATATATCATATCAGTTTCACACATCCTAAAATTGCATAGTATTCAAAGAGGTTTGATGTAAGAAACAGATATTGTACACGAAGATCATATTATCCATAAACTTCCCATTGATCAAGGCGCTAAATATAGCTTCAAATCTGAGTCCCGGAAACTCTGCTTGGTTCGCAATCACTATCACATGGTGGGAGCTGTGAGCCACATATCTTGTTTCAGTTAGCGACGAGTGTTCTGGGAGCTCCCCTTCGAGCGAAACTTTGCCATATTAACGAGGAAAGCAACAACGGAAGCTGATTGAAATAGTCTGCCGACGTACATAGATCGTGTAGCATATCCTACCGCAGCTCCAACCCCATTATCGAGGGCTGAGGCTGAGGCACCGGGAAAATAACATGATTCGTAGAACAGGTTTTGCTTCGATCATATGCTAAAAGGCACAACAGATTACAGACGAAAACTGTAATCAAGGTCAATGCCATGAACTTCGCGGATGAGATGGTTTGAATTTCATTCGGCTGAGTGAAGACCGAGCTGGAGTTGAGTGAGGAAAACGCTACAAATACAACCTCCTCTCCAGAGTATTAGGTTTGTGATGAGAAATACGCAACCGGTGTCTCCCTGTACAAACATAAAGACTGTACACCGAGCAGGCAGATGAAAATGGGTAAACTTAACAAGTTTACAATCGGCAAAATTTCCAGACAAAAAACACATAAAATGAGGACGAGAAAAAACAGACATGTGATGATACTGGCCAAATAGAAGGAGATAAACCAACGCTGAGAAGCAAAGTTGGGAGTACGAGATGCTCAGTGCCAGGATTATTAGACGATCGTGAAACACCGGGTTTAACAAACACGCTACGTGCGCCTAGCGAGGCACGTGTTGAGGCGCACTACCTGATCTCCCTAAATCTGGAATACTTGAGTTTTCCCAAATAACTAGGGAAAAGCTCATCATGACAACTGCTCAAAGGAAGAAAGAATAACTTGACTGGAGTAAATGCCACGCTATTAGCTTTATGAGTCATGCCGGGGGAAAATACTCACTTCCATCATATTGAGATAGAGGAATGACTAGTGAAATAGAGGACATAATATCAGAAGCCCAACCATGGTTTCGTTCCGAACTTTGGAACATCAAATGGCCTCCATACCTCAGTGGATAATGTTGCCAATGCACTCCAATCTGTGATACGATAGTAATATCACTGAAACAGAAGCCCAAGTCATCAATAAATAGGGATACATACAAGACAATGAGACATTTCCCTATGCTGTGAAGCATTTTGTTTACCTCGTGTGCTCTTTAACGCCTTTGGATTATCTGAAATAGTGCCCTCAATTCTTAATGGGGAATGGGGGGGTGGCGTCATTTTCGGTTTCACTCTCACCTATCCCCGGGATACCCATTGGCCATGAGGAACTAAAAGTTATGCATATCTTTCTTACTT
>JAUOBX010451759.1:0-10385 GCA_032360705.1 Eupentacta quinquesemita
TCTGTAAAGCGCCTTAGAGCAGTCCTTGACTGATTAGGGCGCTATATAAATTGTGTATATTATTATTATTATTATCAATATTAGAATGCTGTGAATCCCCTAGGAGCAGTCACTGCCTGAATGGATTACTATATAATGTGGTGTATCATTTCAATATTCTATCAGAATACCCACCTGCTGAGCACTGTGTTCCATCCCAGGCATAGCCAGAGTTGCAGTAGCAGCCTCTGATGTTGTTCTTGATGCTGCAGGTCGACCACTCTGGACATGTGTGGTCCTGGGTGCAGACTGCTGCACCATCTTCGCAGGTGCATCTCTCTGAACAGTCCTCTGAGACATATTCCCCATTGTCCTTGAGTGGAAGGAACAAAAAGTGAACAATAGAAGGGACCAATTTGAAAATTTAGAATCCTTCTAAATTTTATTTTAGATTTGCACAGCATTCCTGGGAATGATTCCCCAGTATGTGTTCCTTTCTACTTCTTCTTTTCAGTATAGTTATTAAATCCCCACGACGCTCTTGAGTGTTTGGGGATATTATGGTTTTGGGTGTGTGGCATGTTTTATGCGAAAATATAAAGTTTGTCCAATATACTCGAAACTAGGTGGGTGTGTACTACGGTTGGTCCCGGAAAACATGACGACAATTTCATCAAAGGTCATCGAAGGTCAAATTTATGCGATTTTCCCAACTTCCTCGGATTTTATCAAAACTTGGTAGAAGTGGACTACCATGGTCCCGAGAAACATGACTGTCCTTTCGAGGTCACAGGAGGTCAAATGTGCGTAATTAAGGCGTTTTTCCTATAAATTTATCGGATTTGAACGAAACTTAGTGGATGTGGACTATAGTTGATTCTAAACAATATTCAGGTTATTGAAAGGCCATCAGAGGTGAAAACATGAATTATGCCATTTTTCCAATCATTGGAGGTCAGTATTCATAAATAAAGTGGGGATATACACGTGGGCAGTTTACCCGCCTGCACATGTCTAGTTTCATATGGGGGTTGCCTGAATACATTATGAGGCAATTATACACGTTTGCTCTTCCTCATGTTACTTCGTTGAAAATAATTACATGAGTAGTACATCCGCAGGGATTCTATATTTATAACTTTCAGCGGCATGCTGGAGCGATGCAATTTGCTGAAATCAGCTATTGGATATGCATACGTTATGGCTGCAAGTGCAAACACTGAGCCTGGAATATTTGAATTGATATTGTTCAGCTATAGCAGCAACACCAAATGATGCCACCTGCTGTGCCCATGTTCCCATTGTGATGACAATGAGAAAAGTAGGTGATCTCCTTCAGAAGTTGGTGTAGTACGAAAGTGTGTGAGGTTGTTGCATGTTCGGTAGATCTGACATTAGGTCATACTTCTTAGCTTGCTCCCCCATCCCCAAATCTGAAGCTTCCTAATGGTGAAATGACAGTAACACACCAACTTCCCCATGATGTCAATGAACAGAGTGAAGTATGTTAATGTAGAGTATAATACCAAAACAACTAGGGTATCATGCTAAAGTTTCAACATTTGGGTTATGGAGTTTTTAGATAAAAATATGGGAGGAAACATTACAGTAACTAAACCCTGCAAACTGAGATGTGATAATTGCCACTCACTGGGATGTATACACCATTAGAAAGGACACACCCACAAACTGACGGATGAACGCAGTAGTCCCCTTCCAGAACCAGCCCAGCTGGACATCTGCACCCCTCGACGCACCCAGAAACAGGCTGGGCAGGGGGTCATACACTCATCGAAGATCAGCTCACTGGGACAGGTGATGGCTGTAACGATTGGAAATAGCAGGAATATCCATCAGGTTTAAAAGCCCCATCCATCCACACCATTAGAATATGAGCCTGTCATTTTGCATCCTCATCGGACATACGATCATCTAGTTCAAGGATTCTACCACTTTTGTGAACATGGAGGAGTGAAACATTTAGGCCTAACCATGATAACTTCTCAGATGACTGGGAGACTCAAGGCTGCCTCACACTATGCAGAGTTCAACGCCGCGAGCCTCCGCGGAGATCGCTGTGTTTTTGGACACACACATTGCGAATCACCAAGATCAATTCGCGCAGTGGTTATGGAACGCAACTATAACATGCAGCGTTATAGCGTGCGCATTTACCAGCTGCACATGCTCAGTGACACCGTTCCCATAACAAAGCACCTATTTCATTGCGGAAAGTCTCAAATTTTCGAACTCGTTTGAAACACTGCGGAGGCTTTCGCAAGGCTTGAAGTGAGTTGAGTATCTCCGGTCCAGCAGTCACCGGCCTCACACTTCTCGGTCTTGCGGTGGCAGCATATGTCTCCGCAAGGTTTCGCAAGCCTTGCGTAGATCAAATTCCACATAATGTGGGGCCGGCTTTAGTGTAACTATCCCAAAACAACACTGAAACCCAGGGGTAAGTTACTCACTACTGCATGACAGTCAACATATTGAAGCTAATACCACAACTGCAAGATTTGTTATATGGAAGAACGGCCAGTGCTCAGTGGTAAGAAACAAACTTGAGAATGATCTTCTGCATGGAAAGTGTCACTAATTTTCTTCTGTTTCCAGTTTTAATCAGGTTATGTCCCCGATCACAGAGGTAGTCAGAACCACCTTCCCTTATCTGGCTCCCACATCCAGAATCAGAGCATTCCTTAAATATTGTGCTAGAATTTTCAAGTTATGAGAGTATTGTGGGCGAAGTTAATAGTACTGCCAAGCCATTAGGCTCTCTGAACATATCGATCGAGAGGATACAATAATATAATAATATAATACAAGCTTTCAAGAACTCATTTGTGTATAGGGCATCCATTTTTATTCAGCATAATACTTTTAACGACTTCATTCAACATGTTCATCTTATATTAATATCTATTATTCATTGTTGACTTATTTAAAACTTGTATATGTTTTTAACATCCCCCTATTTATGAATTGCATTTTGTTCGATTTATACTGGAATAAAATCAACTGTAACTGAAACCCTCCTGCGTCCCCCATGTCGTCTTTGGTAGTCCTCGCTGTACCACATATAAGTTCCAAAATCACTGGTATCAGGAGAGAGTCCGTTACAAAATGTTGCAGAAGCAGACAAGGAAAAGGACAAACACCCCCACTATACATCAATATGTGACATAGTGAAAAGGTGGGTTTTGATTTTCCTAATTCTGAAAAGACTACTGTTTCGGTATCTTGAGCATGAAAAGAGTCACTGATGCCACTAACACTCGTCTGCTGGAACACACAACTAACACAAAAATCAACATTGGAAACTTACCTCATCCAGTCTGCTGTTTCCTAGCTGGCTGCCCCAGTTGGTTCATGTCTTATCATAGGCCCCTTAGTTGGGACAGAGAATCAGACCGGCCTTGGATGAAGAATGGTCATACCCATCTGCCGGTACACACAACTAACATGGACATCAATATTCAAAGCTTACCTCATCCAGTCTGCGGTTTCCTAGCTGGCTGCCCCAGTTGGTGCATGCCGTATCATAGGCCCCTTGGTTAGGACAGAGAATCAGACCAGCCTTGGATGAGGAATGGTCATACCCATCTGCCGGTACACACAACTAACATGGACATCAATATTCAAAGCTTACCACATCCAGTCTGCCTATTCCTGGCTGCCCCAGTTGGTGCATGCCGTATCATAGGCCCCTTGGTTGGGACAGAGAATCAGACCAGCCTTGGATGAAGAATGGTCATACCCATCTGCCGGAACACACAACTAACACAAACATCAACATTGAAAACTTACCTCATCCAGTCTGCCGTTTCCTAGCTGGCTGCCCCAGTTGGTGCTTGCCGTATCATAGGCCCCTTGGTTGGGACAGAGAATCAGACCAGCCTTGGATGAAGAATGGTCATACCCAACTGCTGGAACACACAACTAACATGGGCATCAATACTCAAAGCTTACCACATCCAGTCTGCTGTTTCCAGCTTTCTGGCTGGTCACCTCGGTTGGTGCAGTCTTTAGCATATAGGCCTCTAAGTTGGTGCAGAGGAGGTGCTGAAAGGGGGAATAGTCCAGAGAATTGGACTAGTCGCCACTGATACCACTCATACTCATCTGAACATGAACAAAATCATTCAAAGCTTACCACATCCAGTCTGCTGTTTCCAGCTTTCTGGCTGACCACCTCGGTTGGTGCAGGCTTTAGCATAGGCCTCCAGGTTGGGACAGAGAAGGCTCTCGTCTGGTAGGTTAGCGCAGAGGTCATACAGGCACGTCTCAACATACTGAGTGGGGTCGACATACTCATGGCAGGAGCTGAATGGACCTAAATATACAGAGAAAAAGATAAGGAAGGGATAACTGAGACCTAATTGCAAACTAGTGCAGATCAGGAGGGCATTGAAAAACCCATATCAAGAGCGAGCGCATGTTATAAATTGTTATTGATAATAAAATACTGGGGGCATACCTACAAATGGCATATTATTATGCATCCTCATCACATTACCTGTGTTATCAGTAAGGGTGTACTCAGTAGCATATCTTGGAACCTGCAATGCCCACAGATAATATTATCTAGCATGTGTATGTTACCTGTGTGTGTATTTTATTGTATTATTTTGAAAACAGTTTGTCACCTCTGCATTCTATTGCATGTACGTATATTACATTACCTGAGTAATGATGTCATATACAGCTTTGAGCAATGGACTGGAGGACATTCAACGCCATGATACTGCCAACTGTTACAGCGTGTTATGTTTTACATTGCATGTGAATGTATCACATTACATGTTTATGTATTACATCCCATGCCCATGTATTACAATGCCTGCATATGTATTACATATCCCATCAGCTGTTGCATACTACATATTACATTAAATGTGCAAGGAGTACATTACCTGTGTATGTATTCTATCACTGGTGTTTGTAATACATTACTTTCATATGTATTACATTACCTGTGTCATCAGTAAGAATGTCACACAGTCCATCAGCAGTTGCATACTCTGGGGAGGTGGTCTCACACGGATCAACCGGGCCAGGCACTGGAGGGCAGCCCATGTCATCATACTGCCAACTGATGTAGTACATTGTATATCATGTTACTTGCATATGTATTACATTACATGTGTAAAGAGTACATTACCTGTTTATGTATTACATCACTGGTGTATGTAATACATCACTGGTGTATGTAATACATCACTGGTGTATGTAATACGTTACTTTCATTTACCTGTATCATCAGTAAGGATGTCACACAGTCCATCAGCAGTTGCATACTCTGGAGAGGTGGTCTCACACGGATCAACCAGGCCATGCACTGGAGGGCAGTCCATGTCACCATACAGCCAACCATTACCATACATCAACAGTGTATGTATCCTATCATGTGTATATGTATTACATTACCTGTGTCATCAGTAAGGATGTTGCACAGTCCTTCAGCAGTTGCATACTCTGGAGAGGTGGTCTCACACGGATCAACCGGGCCAGGTGCTGGAGGGCAGTCCATGTCGCCATACTGCCAACTGTTACCAAAATCTGTTGGTGAGCTTGCCTTTGTGTAAATGAGAAATTGTGCAAGTGAAGCAAGGTATATTTATTTTAGCACAAGTTGTCGCCTTAACTTAAGGAGTTAAAACCAATCAAAGTAGGATTGATCATTAATATGCTACAAAATTGCTACCAATATGAGATGAATTCCTTTCATAAGAAACATCACCATTAATCTGCTTTATTGGAAGACTAGTCCATTTGCATTTTTCTAGAATTGTATACATGTGGTTGTAGTTTTGTGAATGAATGATATCTATTTGAGTGATCAGATTATGCAAATTCGACCTCTGACGACATCAGTTTTGCCTCATTCTTCCAGAAACAAATTTAGTCCCCATCCACCAAGTTGCATTCAAATCTGACCAGCTTTACCTTTTTGCATAAATCATGCAAACTCAACCTCTGTTGACCTCAAGATGTACTAATGTATCAGGTCTTTCAAATATGACAAACTTTCAATTTTGGCATAGAATACTGAAAGTAGAAAGCAGCCCCACTGCATATACGCCCACTTCCAAACCTTCACTGGGATGGATATTTGGGCAAGTTTTGAAGCAATTTGACAGAGTGTTGGAAAAATGATTGTGCTGACACGCAATTCTTCCGTCAGTCGATAGAGACGCGCTGCTGTGCGGTGGTGGTGGGGGATACAGCAAATGCAAAACCATAAATGCCCTGATGTGAGGATAAAATAAATAAAATATATTATTATATAGTTCAACCCGTTTTTCGATATATGTTGTTCCTAGAGTCACAAAAGCTACTCACAGGACTGCCATCAAAGATTAAGAATTCATTGGTACTGTCGCCATCAAAGTTCCCGCAGAGACCACAAGTCCTATTGAAGAAGTCAGAGTGTAGATCCATCTCCACTGTATAGTAACCATCGTAGTAGACCAACAGGCCAAAGCTAGTCGTCAGCATCTGTAAAATAATATTATTGTTATTATTATTATATAATTTATATAGCGCACGCTTCTACACAACAGCGAAGTATGCAGCGGCACTTTACAAAGTTACCCTGCAAATGCCAACGTGAAGAGATGTGTCTTCAGGTTCCTCTTGAAGGTGTTGTAGTTTAACCATGGAAATATAGGTCATCCAGTTCGGGAATTCAATACACTTTGTTGGGGCAACAAAATTGAAAGAAATAATCATAGATTTAGAAAGTATAAGGGTGGATTCCAACTTTGAGATGGATTATATTTTCGAAACACAGCATGAGCTATAAAATGACTATTATATGAGTTGGCTTGGAGAAAGGTCTCAGTGAGAGGAACATCCTCCTGACAACATGCTCAAACCATATTTCTAAGACTTGTATGATCATGCTGAAACTGATTGTTCCAATCAAACACCCATCTTTACTTTCCAAATTTGTTATCAAGGCATTTCAAATGTGAAGGGAAATCCCTACAGTGTGTACTGGTTTCCTGTGTGTAAATGTTCAATCACAATGAGACAGGTTCATATATTCCGAAGACAATATATTTACATGGTGTTAAATTGTTTATAGTGTCTGCCACCACTGAGGGCATATGTAATTGAACAGTGTACACTAGCCCAATCTCTCATGTAAAAGCATTTTCTGCATGTAAAGGTTTGATTTAAACGAGGAATATATGAGTTCGCTGCGAACCCACACATAATGGAAATAATTTCGAAAAATGAAATAAAGGACACTCACCATACCACCTGAGCTCTGGATGATGGATACATCGGGACTGTTGAATGGCATGGTCACTGTTAGACTGTTCACCGACACACGACCCCCATAGTAGAGGGCAAAGGTCATCCCCTCATACTCGAGTCGGACCTGTTTGGTGAGTGATACCGCAGACGAAGGGCTGGATTTCTCGTTGTCAGCGATGAGTCTGAAGGTCTCATTCTGGCAGTCGGTTATCAGTGTGTACTCGCAGTCACCCTGGAAGTCGTATCTGACTCCGTCGAAGGTCACGTAGTGTGGGTCGCCCCAAGCAGTGCAGTGGCCAGGTCCTATAATGTAGAGAAGAAAATACATCACATCAAAATAATGTTTGGGTTCATTCACTGCCATTGTTGAATAAGCCAGTTCACGGTTATCAATGCGCATGCTCACAGCGGCTAAACCTAATGAAACGTGGGGGTACTGACGAAATTCCACACATTGACTTTTTGTTACGGGGTATTTTTGAACTGCCATAACTCATTAGGAATTACGTAATTTCACCCAATCTTCGACTATGTTCATGTTCCTAAGTGAGGGGGGGAATATAAGTGACGTTTTGTGGTGAGAGGAGCTATAGTTTTCTCCAGGGGAGTTTGGACAGATTGCCCTACCTCCACACGGACGATATATCCATTGCTTTGTACACTGCACGAGTCGTTCGGTCTCCACGTGCCCCCCTTTGACACAGATCATTAGCATACGTGTGGAATGCAACTGTGAACTGGCTTATTCAGCACATCATCATTATTGATGATACCTTGTCTGGGTCCACTTCAGGAGCAGTGTCAACATAAATTTGCTCAGATGAATCGCACGCTGGGGTGGTGCCAAGAGTTTGTCTTGAGCACATAGCAGCCTCACAAAAATTGGTGGACATTTCTGCACACTTCCACTGAACAGTGTGACAGGAGGTGTAATTCATTTGTTGGCTTCACCTCCATCTCAATATCCGTCTCCCCACAACTCCTTCCATACCAAATAAGTCGCCCAATTGGCTAAGTGTCAGTTTGCCCTCCACCGAATGCCAGTTGAGTCATACCATGTGTTAGCTCGTTGGGATCACTGGAATCAAAGACGTATTTCCGGCCAACATAATGCACATTTAGGAATATCCCTCCCACTAGACAATTTTGAGAGGAATTTGTTTTAACCAAGAAATATAGAGAAATCTAGCTCACCTCTCTGGCATGTTTGTCCATCAATGATGAAACCCCTCTCTGGCATGATGGCCATCATTGATGAAACCGCTGTCACAGCAGCAGTTCAACACACCATTCCTCACTAGGCAACCATTTTCATTGCCAAACCCTTAGGGTTCCAACGATAAGCACTGCACCAAGGTATGTACCCGTGAAATTATCCCACAGAGGAATCTCCTCTCACCTCTCTGGCATGTTTTGCCATCAAGGATGAAACCGCTCTCTGGCATGTTTGGCCATCATTGATGAAACAGCTGTCACAGCAGCAGTTCAACACACCATTCCTCACTGGGCTGCCTTCTTCATTGCCACACCCTTAGGGTTCCAATGCTGATCACTGCACCAAGGTAAGTACCCATAAAATTATCCCACAGAGAAATCACTCCTAGCTCCCTGGCATGCTTGGCCATCAATGATGAAACCACTCTCTGGCATGTTTGGCCATCATTGATGAAACCGCTGTCACAGCAGCAATTCCTCACTAGGCGGCCATCTTCATTGCCACACCCTTAGGGTTCCAGCGATAAGCACTGCACCAAGGTATGTACCTTTATAATTAACCCACAGACAAATCTCCCCTAGCTCGATCTCTGGCATGCTTGGCCATCACTGATGGAGCCACTGTCACAGTAGCAGTTCAATACACCATTCCTTAATAGGCAGTCACAATCATCGCCACACTCGTAGAGTTCTGACAGAAAATGTTGTATCCAGGCCTACACCTGGAAATTATCCCATGAAGAAGTCTCACCTCTCTGGTATGTTTGGCCATCACTGATGGAGCCACTGTAGTGGGAGCAGTTTAACACACCATTCCTTACTAGATGTCTGTGTCATTGCCACACCCATAGGGCTCTGACAGTACAAACACTGTATTCAGGTTAGTGGGATTCAGTAATTATTCACAGAGAAATCTCACCTCTCTGGCATGTCTGGCCATCACTGATGAAGCCACTGTAGTGGGAGCAGTTTAACACACCATTCCTTACTAGATGTCTGTGTCATTGCCATACCCATAGGGCTCTGACAATACAAACACTGTATTCAGGTTAGTGGGATTCAGTAATTATTCCACAGAGTAACCTCACCTCTCTGGCATGTCTGGCCATCACCAGTGGAGCCACTGTCAAAGTAGCAGTTCAACACACCATTTCTTACTAGGCAGTCACAATCATCGCCACACTCTTGAGGTTCTGACCAAAAATGCTGTATCTAGGCCTACACCTGGAAATTATCCCATGAAGAAGTCTCACCTCTCTGGCATGTTTGGCCATCACTGATGGAGCTACTGTAGTGGGAGCAGTTTAACACACCATTCCTTACTAGATGTCTGTGTCATTGCCATACCCATAGGGCTCTGGCAACAAACATTGTATTCAGGTTAGTGGGATTCAGTAATTATTCCACAGAGAAACCTCACCTCTCTGGCATGTCTGGCCATCACCAGTGAAGCCACTGTCACAGTAGCAGTTTAAAACACCATTCCTCACTAGGCAGTCACCATCTTCGCCACACCCGTAGGGTTCGATCTCCAGCAATCCACCACTGCAGTTGTACAGCTGTTCGCAGTTGCTGCTCAGAATGACGTCACCAGCCTGGAACAAATGGTACAGACAGATTTTAACATTGGAGGACAAATTATGGATGGAAGGTGATTTGTATGTTGCTGTTTGCATGTATCGATCACCTCTTTCACAGTGAGGTCACACCTCAGAGGGATTGCCTTGGTCCGTTACCTGGCGATAGTTTAAGCTGATGAGAGTGCTGTATCCAGGTATGCACTATAACTGGCTTGGGATCGGTATATAACGACGAGTAAACCATAATTCAAAGACCAGCTTGACTTTGCAGTGATGGAGTCGAGTCCAGCCAATCCGAGTCCGAGTCCGAGACCGAGTCCCTAGCATCCGAGACCGAGTCCGAGA
>JAUOBX010451982.1:0-10383 GCA_032360705.1 Eupentacta quinquesemita
AAAAAAATCACGCGATATTCATTTACTACTCATAATGAGTTTACGCAAAATTAGGTGACCCTTTTGGCGTTCCATACCATTGGGCCTGTGCTTATATTGGGTACTCTGAGACAGTGTAGTTTAGTAAACACTTTTCTATTCACAGTTCGAACCCCGATTTTGAGATGCGTTCATTCTCGTGACGATTGAACACGACACGTTCAGGATTTCGACGCCGTGGTCAGCACCTGAACGCGTTCAAGGTTAAATAGTGACAAGAAAACATCCTGCATGCGATGATTCCTTGCCATAAATTTCTGGAAACTCGTGGGATGTATATCATGTTCAACTTGATGATGTGATGTTACGCAGAGGTTGAGTGATGCGTTGGTTCTGGGGTTGGGATATTATGGTTTTGGATGGGAGCTGCTATTTCAAAGTAACTGGAGGTCAAATTTGCGTGATTCATTATTCATGCCATTCTCCATACTTTGGCGTATAGGAACTAAACTTGGTGGATGTGAGTTATAGTTGGTCATGACAACTTTAAGGTGACTGGAGCCAAAATTGACACGATTTAGTTGATTTTGTTCCCAATTTTTCGAGCCAAACTACAACAATTCCGTAATTTATGCGGGTATATAAACCTATACCTGGTCGGTTTACCTGTCTGCGCAGGTTTAGTTTGGAGTTAATGCTGGTAGATATACCTCCATAATTAAAATAAACTGTATTGCTCATTATTGTTTAAAGAAATCTCCTTTGAAACAAGTGAATTGATTGCTTTTGTAACTGAATGTTTTATTGGATAATTGTTAATCATTAATAACATCTCGCTTCGTCATTAGGAATCGACATGGAGATTTGGAATATGTTCTCATTGGTTGGATATGTTCAAGAATCATTCTCATAGTAGGACTGTGAGGTGCGTGTTAGTGTGAACTTTGTTCTTCAGAACAAGCATTAACAGACTGATCTCTCAAAATATAAAATAACCGATAGGACAGGCCTGGCGAAAAAGTCACCGAACCGCTTCCATGCACGCATAGAATCTAGAAATTATTCAACCGCAGTATTGCCTATGCTATATACATAGGATATTTTTTTCCACCATTTGCACGAAACTGTTTCCCCCCTTCTATGAATAGCTATACTGACCATACAATTAGAGTTATATAGCTACACTGTTAAAAATGTGTTCAGAGTTTAAACACTTTTCTAAACACAAATTCGAACCAGATTTCCAAACACTATGTGTCAAATAGCAAACACTGGTGTTTAATGACTGAACACATCTCATCAGAATTCTAAACACATTGTTGCTAAACACATGTTTGAACCAGAACACCCTTGTTTACAGTGAAGAACAACAATCTTCAGCGAGAGTTGTATGCCAGTATTTGCTCGTCATTTACCAACGCTTCCTAGGCTGCTAGGCCAGTCCTTTATATATTATACTGTTTATTATTTTTATTGGGTCATACGATATATCCTATACCCCATCAAACAGGAAATTAACTATATGCTCTACCAAGCTGCCTAGCTGGACACCGATTGGTTTGATTATCCAATTGGATAAATCAGCCATAATATCGTGCAGAAAAATACACCAAATGTCAGGTGCGTGCACGGTAGAGAAAATGTGTTTAGATAGTGGGTTCTGATAAGTGCTCAGCAATAATGTGTTTAGAGTCAGTCTAAACTTTTTGGAAGCTGGTTCTAGAAAAGTAATCAAACTCTCGACACAGTCTATACAGTGTAGGGAGGTTAAAATGGACTACATATGGACATTTTCGATAACGACTTCAAACAGATAGTGACTTGGAGAATCATACTTAATTGGTCACATATGGTTACCATGATAGGGAATACGATTGTTTAAGTTGTTTCGTATTCACTGGTCTAGAGGGGATGTCAAAGTTCACATGTGCCGGTACTCCATTTCATACATGACTGTGAATAAATACACTCCAAAAACAGTGTTGAGCTATTGAACATTTTGTGCTGCCACTTTAGAAACAGGTTTAAATTCAACACATGTTTAGGAAATGAACAAAGAATGCTTGTTGATCAAACATAATTATTTAAATTTTCAATCCCTAAATATGTTCAGAATTTGAACGTGTTTCTCAAAAGTTGGGCAAAAGTGTATGGGAGAGTGTGAAGCCACATTTTGTAGAGTGTTTGTGTGGCATGTATTCATTTGTGTTCCTTGCTGGGGTTCGGTTCACTGTAAAAACTGTGTTTAGAGTTTTAGCACTTTTCTAAAAAACAGAATTGTGAACACGTTCATTAGCTAAACACTGTATATCCATTTTCGAAACAATGATGTTCAATTGCTGAACGCCATTCGTCCATATTCTAAACACATCGTTGCTAAATGATTATTTGAACCCACTTCCTAAACACCATACCTTACAGAGTAGTCAGGGTTGACAACGTTAGCCATTAAAAGGATCCCATATTCCAAATTCAAACTTTTCAGACAATATTGATCCTTTCACATCTCCAATTCCTTGCCAAATATAGACAACAACCCTAAATCAGTCCCCGCTATTATGCAAACGTATCGAATAAATGCCACTCTTTTCCAGTTCAGTTCAGCAAATGCTGTCAACATTTGGTTATTCGCTGTATCGTTATCTGTCCCTGGCTGCCTGGTTGCTTGGCATGCCTACACGTGCTTTGAACGTCGCCCCAGGAAGCCCAATACGTGATAAAAATAACACCATTCCGCCATTAGCAACTTATCACCTTCCGGGTAAAATATGACAACCTTCTAAAGAATAGCACAGTTGGCACCCTGAGGCAAGAGACCATGTCTGCCTGTCAGCTTGCAGACCTTTGATGCGTAACACTCTTTAATAGTTTGAGGACACAAGTGCAAAGTTGCAATTCGTGAACGCTTTTGGGAGGGATATTGGCTAGATAAAGGCTATACTTACACTGTAAAAACGTGTTTAGAAAGTGGGGTAAAATGAGTGTTTAGAAATTATGTTCTCATAATATGGATGGAAGGCGCTGAGTAAGTTAACACAAGTGTTTTTACCGTCTGAGCGTGTTTACACATTTGGTTCAGAAATGTGTTTCGAAAAGTGTTCAAACTCGAAACACAGTTTTTTCAGTGTACAGTAGCTATTCGTATACATGTGGATGGCCACATACGGCATACTCTACACAGTGTAATGTGTTCAGAAAGTACGGTAGAATATGTGTTCAGCAACAGTATGTTTAGAATATGGATGGAATGTGTCCTGGAATTTGACACAAATAGTTGAAGTGTTTAAACTCTGAACACGGTTTTTACAGTGTAGCTGATCACCAAATAGCTTCCCAGGGACAACGTAAGGTTAACACCGCTGGACAACCGGGCAGTGTCGAAGGCGGTATTGGCCTATAGCATATAAAACGTACAGAGGGTGACGAATTTATGCCGAAGCGTGCAGCAATATGGGCTGTGAAGCAATATGTTTGGGTGGTAATTATTCAGGGGGTGTTGTAATCAGGGGAATTGTCAGACACGGGCGTAGCATATCAGACTACCACATCGAACTCATATTCTAAAGATTTACGTTGACAAATTTATATTATGGGTTCAGTCAACCCCGAGGCTTCAGCTGGAAGAGGTCACTCGGGAGCGCGCAGGAATTGGACTGCCCGCCCCTGTGATTCGCCGCATCGAACGATCACTGAAAGAGAACCCAAGGCATCCATATTCGTGCTGTATTTCGTGACCTAGCCGTATACGCAGGAAATGAATGGTAGTTAGGGGAACTGATAGCAGAATGACAGTTTGACACAATCCGAACCAGGCATTCGATGAACGCTTAAACAATGAGCCTTGTCAATTTGCAAACCTCTGATTCGTAAAACCCTTCCATTGGGGGTTAGTTAACTCAAATATGGTCCCATGTATTTCACCGAAGCCAGGTGAAACGTGACTACCGGAAAGTGGCTACTTTCCAAAGAAATACCATGCCTAACCTGTATCGTCAATGGCACTGGCCGCACCATTATACATATTTAAAAACAATTGAAATCCGGTACCGTAAATTTGATGAGAAATATTATACATAACAATGCAATATTCCGCCGGGATACAGCGAATCGATACAGCATTGGGGCCTAATAGGCTAAAAGTTTATCACGGGTATAGCCTGTACGTGTTGTCAATAGCACTGACCGCACATTATACAGAATTAAGAAGAATTGAAATCTGGTATATTCGCTGAGAAATATTATATATATACAACACAATATTCCGCCGGAATACAGAGAATCGATACAGCATTGAGGCTTAACAGGCTAATAGTTTAACACGAGTAGCCTGTACGTATTGTCAATAGCACTGACCGCACTGTTATACAGAATTGAGAACAATTGAAATCTGGTATATTCGCTGAGAAATATTATAAATACAATGTAATAATCCGCCGGAATACAGAGAATCGATACCGCATCGGGTCCTAATAGTCCAACACGCGTAGCCCATATGCATTTCGTAGAATGGAAGAAAACTACCATAATCAAATAATTAGTGTCGAAGAATGTCCAGGGATACTATGGTTTGGGGATTGTATCCGCGGCTGCCTCTGCCGTCTCCACAACTGCCAGGAACTATGCGTTAGTGCAATACAAATATATAAACGCTCTGTCCGATTGATCCGAAAATTGGTACACATGCCCGTTCTAGGAAAATATCCGTTAATTAGGTTCAAAATGGGCATGATTGCCCTCTATTCAGCTGGTTTCATGCGCATATATCATGTTACATCACCGAACATGCCGAAGGTCACATGTAATTCATGCGATTCTCCTAACTTTGTAGGATTTGAACGAAACTTGGTTGAAGTGGACTACATAAACTTATTCAGTTCTGAACAACATAAAGGTCTCTTCAGCGGAACCGGAGGTTACATTGACATGATTCAGTGTGACTTTTCCCATTGAAACTTTTGTTTTTGCATAATTTGCATATTTTACATGAGGATATACCAGCCTGCACATGCCTAGTGGGCGTTTGCTCCCGTATAGATGGTAGATTATAGTTGGTTCGGAACCACATAAAGGTCATTTCAACGTTATTGTCATTTCCCTATCGTCAGAGGTCAATATCCATAAATAATGCGGGGATATACACGTTGGCGGCAGGAATTTATTCACCTTCACACAGTGGCGTAGCTAAGGTGGGCGTGCGCCCCCCATGAAAGTTGATGCCCCCCCCACTGGGATTTTATTCTTTCTTTTTTTCGATTTTTTCATGTATTTTTTTCTCCACATTTTCCTACGATTCCAATACAAATCTATTGAAAAAAGATGTCAAAAAATGTCAGATAGCGGTTTGCAAGGTCTGAGGAAGCCATGAGCTTGTTTTTCACAATTGTCTTGTACTCTAACTCCTAAAGTTGAATTTCGACTGCACATTCAAATTGCTCCTGTGACGGCCTTGTCGAGACAAAAATCTGAGACTTCATAGCAGCTCTCAAGGTCTGAGAAGGCCATTTCCTGCCATCTTGGAGGACTTATTTTTCAAAATTGTGCTTGTACTTTGAATCTGAATGCCCCAAGTGTAATTTTGACTGCACATTAAAAAAACATCTAAAAACTGTCTTAGCAAGACATCAATTGCTCAAAATACAGGATGTTTAGAAAAAACTCATAGCAGATTGCAAGGTCCTGGAAGGCCATTTCCTGTCATCTAGGTGGCCTCATTTCCCAAATTTTCCTTGTAGTCAACTGAATACCTATCTCTCAAAGTTGCGAATGTTGACTGCTCATTAAAACTGCTAAGGAGACTCTGCCTTATCAAGACATCGTTCATTCATTTGTTCAAAATACTGGGTGTTTCTAAAAAACTCTATAGCAGCTTGCAGAGTCTTCGAATGCCATTTCCTGCCATCTAGGAGGCCTCATTTCCCCAATTTTTCTTGTACCTCAATTTTGTATGCATAACTCCCAACGTTTAGTTTTCACTGCACATTAACATTGCTCTTAAGACTGCCTTATCAAGACAACGATTGCTCAAAATACAGGATTTTCCGGGAGACTTTATATAGCTGCTTGCAAGGTCTGAAAAGGCCATTTCCTGCCATCTAAGTGGCCTCATTTCTCAAAATTCCCCTATCAAGACATAATTTGCTCCAAATACAGGATGTTTCTAAAAAAAACTCTATATCAGCTTGCAAGGTCTTGGAAGGCCATTTCTTGCCATCTAGGAGGCCTCATTTTGCAGAATCTCCTCGTAGTCTAATTCTGAATACCTACCTTGGTAGGGTCTGGGAAGGCCATTTCCTGCCATCCATGAACCTCATTTTCCAAAAATGTCCTTGTACACTACGCGCCAACCGCTCAACTTGGATAGTGAAACTAATCGGATAATCCTTGGTTCTCAAACTAAATAACAAAATATGGCCAGTCATTTCCATGTCCCAAGGGGCTATTTCCGGTAATCTGAGAACATGAAAAACCGGGAATTTCCTTGTAATTTGCCACGATGTGATATACGGTATATAAATAGCCTTAGTATAGAATTGAGTAAGGAGTATATAATCAGGGGGGACATACCAGCCAGCTTCACTATGATACTTGGTCACATGTTTTTACGATAATACTAACTTTTTTTGGATAATTACATTTGCAGTGTCATGAAACCCATGTACCACATCCAAATACATTCAGCTGAAAACACTCTTTAGAAGCCACCTGCTGCCATCTGGAGGGTTTGGAAAACCAACAATTTATTCTGTACGCTGTATTCACTGTATTCACATGCAGTTCATAGCCGATGAAGGTAAGATGCATGCAAAATGTGATATTTGGAATAGGCTAAGTAATAATGAAACGCAAGATTAGGCGTCCTAGTGATTGCTGTATATCATTTTTCTTGGACATGATTCCGATAGATCTACATGGGCCGGATTTTCCACATCGGCGGCCCGGATCTGGATGGCGGGCCGTATGTTTCCTGCAGGCTGGTATCAACAAGTGGGCCTTCTCCTAGTACGTGAACATGTTGGCGACGACGACAATTATAGTACATCAGTATCTCCAGGACTACATTCAGGGGTTGAAATTAGGTACCAGAGACCAGGGGCTGATTTTCGAAAGGAGCACCCCTCGTTCCTGTATTTCGGCATGGGACCAGGGGCTACTTTGGTAAACCCAGGGACCTTAATTC
Source organism: Eupentacta quinquesemita (assembly GCA_032360705.1). Classification (NCBI taxonomy): domain Eukaryota; kingdom Metazoa; phylum Echinodermata; class Holothuroidea; order Dendrochirotida; family Sclerodactylidae; genus Eupentacta; species Eupentacta quinquesemita. The sequence goes on from JAUOBX010451982.1 coordinate 7,157, forward strand.
TGTTCTTGTCTTCTGTGAGGTAAGGAAGCATACTCAGATGCCATGGACTAGCTCACATGCATTATTACATACACTGCAGTGTTGGTTTCCCATTGCGTACGAAAAATCGATTACAGTAGTACGTACATGTTGCATATTTTTATGTGGTCAACTGAAGAACCCAGGGGCTCTTTGAGCTCCGAAATAGCCCCTGGTTCATAATATTTCATTGGGGCCAGGGGTTATTGATGCATTTCAAGCCTTGACTACATCTGCATATAGCTATTCGAACTACGCATTCCACACCGATTAGTTGATATCATTAGTATACAACCAGACAACGTAGCCAGCCAGGGTAGTAAACTCCCAGTACATGATAAGATGATGCCTATAATTTATTGTGTTCACCTGGATCATACGAGTCTTGTTTACCTACCAGAATGATAGTATCCTTACGACGCAATTAACCTATACCAGTCATGTCACTCGCTTCATCGGAATGCTCTGCTGAGCTACATTAATGTTCACAAGTTATGCATAGTATGGCATGCATGCTCCTATTCTTACATCAGACAAACTCGATGAACTACATGATTGAGACATTCAGTAGTCCACGTATCAGCGTATGATTGTGACTAAAACATTACCGACGAACGTGGACTGGTGAATGAGATTATGTACTCGGAAATGAGGAAATAAAAAAGAGGAATGTTAATTGCGAAAGGTATGTTTCAGATGTTGTTGTGAGTGCCTCGGCTTATCGACTGATCGGGGGAGGTTTAATGATCCAATGTTGTAGCTGTATGCAATCCATCAACTTATAAGATTACTTTTATTACTAGACTTATGTTGTCATATGACTTCCAGGCTGGTACCAAATAAAGGGCAGAGGCGACACCACAGACAGTTACCTAATAATAACAACTCGTTTCTTGATAAGCGCGTTACCGTGTATAAGACAAGCTCGAAGCTTTCTACAGATTTGTATTTTATTTTTCAGTAACTTCATCCATAACCAGGGATCCTGTCACTGGTAAACCTGTGTTTTCCCCAGGATCCCTGCACATATAAAACATACAAAATATGACAAGCAACACACATATTTAAATATAATATAAATGAAGGATAAAAACCTAAAATGTCAGGAAAAACACTTTGAAACTGAGATCTAAAATTGTGTTCAAAGATCCCAGAACGCTAGGCCATTTCTCATTGCACATTTTACCTTTTTATTAAACTGCCGAGGCAGCGCATTCCATTGATTGACCCCATGGCAAGTTAGACGACGTCGCCCTCAGTTAGTGGAGGATGGTGGAAGGCGGATTCCACCGGAGGTGGAAGCTCTTGTAGCGCATTCACTCGAGGAGACATGCACATACCTATCACAGGAGCAGCTGCTATATGTTAATCTCAAGTAAAAATACCTAACGGTGATAATTCCGTCTTTGCTCTATAGGGATCCAGGAGAGAGCTGGTAGAACATGATTCAGCTGTGGGTGTGGTCCTAGGGAGATCTAAACTAATCTGACCAGCTCTACCTTATCACTCTAGATATCAGACATTTTTCATACTTAGCACAAGTGTTCGATCAAATACAACATAGCATAATCAAAGTGGGGGCTTATTAAACTATACAGAAAAGCATAATTAATGTATTTATGTTGAAGATACTTCCTAATTCTACCAATCATCTCAAGACGGCGGGACATTTTCTTGCAAATCAAAGATATATGGTCTCTGAATGTTGAGGTACTGTTCAAAGCACCCCAAGGTACTTAAGGACATCAACCTGTTCTATGTCATGTTATATCATGCATCCGGCTAAACCGAATAGAACGTACGGGAACAAACGAAATTGTACACATAGATCTTATTCATAAACTGCCATAAATCGTTGGAAATTATGTAATTTCACCCAATCTTAATATTACTGCCTTCAAGTGTGAGGGAAATATTAGTGATGTTGCCTGGTGGAAAGATTTACAATTCCCCTCAGGGGAGTGTCTGAAGATCGCCCGACCCCCAAATGAACGATATCTTCTTTGCTCTATATACACTGTTCGTGCAGTCTGGTCCCCGCGCGTTCCCAAGTGACCTTCGACATAGTTCATTAGCATACTACGTATAATGCAACCATGAACAGGTTTATTGCGAAATTAAAATAACTATACCGTACAGGACAAGGTGGTATACTGGTATTTCATAAACAAAAGAAGCGAAATATCGAGTCTTGCGTCACACACTTTCAAAGGAACGGAAACGCTCCTCTCTGGAGGGTGGTGAGGTGATGACAGATGCGAGCGGGTTCAGCGGTGTGGCCGGTGTCCCTGAAGAATCACAGTAGTTCCGTCAAGAATAAAATATTCGTGGAACTAAAACGATGAAACACATGGAGAATGAAAATTATTAGTGGACCAAATATAAAGGTCATAACTGTCTCTGCAACCGGAAATCGTACATACATGGAATGTTGACATGCTATTTTGGTTATTATTCCTCTATTGGTGTTCATGATGGTTGTAATACGTGGTTAGAAGGGCCAAAGTTGATTCGACACTGGAAACATTATCCTGGTTTCCGGCCCAATGGCACCTTCACTTCTATGGAAAGATAACTACCCAATCATGATTGCGAGCATTCTTGGGGCACCCAACCCCCGTTTTTATCCCTTGCCGAAGTTGAGATGAATCTATGCAGTCATGCGATCGTGTGTGTGGATGTGTGTATGTGACACTTCTTGTGTACACGATAACTGTAGAGTTCAAACATGTAACAAGTTAAAATTGGGTTCATAGGTTACATATATGGAGAGGAAGATCCCTATTGTTTTTGGTGTCAGGTCAAGTTCGTTCAAGATCAGGAGGGGGCGAAACTAAAAATTCTTGTGTACACGATATCTATACAATGCAAGCATGCAACAAGTTCAAATTAGGTACCTAGGTTTCATATATAGAGAGGAAGAACCTAAGTTGTTTTTGGTGTCCGGTCGAGGTCATTTAAGGTCACAGCAGGATTATCCTTATATATCTCGACAAAGGAACATTTTATGGGGTAGACCTAATAGAAAAGTGTGTTCGACCATGCATCTGGTGACCTACTTCGACCTCATTTGACCTTTTGACCATGCGACTGTTATGGCAACCTGATTCCTTTCGATGAGGCAATTCATAAAGTCAATCACACCACCCTTCTACAATGCTCCTGTTACAAGTTATCATCATCTATATAGGCAGCACGAACACTGAATT
>JAUOBX010452093.1:0-10383 GCA_032360705.1 Eupentacta quinquesemita
CCGACGGTCCGATTTTTGGGGGGGGTGAGACACCCCCCCACACCCCCCCCCGGTCGCGACGGCCCTGTGTGTGGAGGAAACATAGACATTCCCCCTACTTCCGATCATTTCTCTCTCTGAACAAGTGTCTACGAACGTTTGGAAGCTCCCTCTAATTGCGACTCACCCAATAGAATATCACATCAACTTGAGAGCAAACATTTCGTAGGAGAGTGGAACACATACCGTATACATCTATTAGGAGTTTACACCTGCAGCTCACATAATTGATTTCCCATTCAAATCGTCATTGAAGTAAGAATCCGGTAAATCGTAACATTGCTGCAGATTTACAGGCCCCACAAAACTAAATCAATAATTTTAATTTTATTCAATTAAGTTTCAGATTAGAGAATCATGGTTTATTCGTAGTGAATGTATAAAAGTCAGTTTATTCGTGAATTCCTTTTGTGATTGTTTCCATTTTTTAAGGTTTCAAGTAAACAGATCATCTCGAAATCGCTGTTATCAATGGAAGTTATGCCTATATTATTACACATATACCCGTATCTGTATCCATTAGGCAGTTGAATGCAGAATGAAACTAGACTTTTGTATCAACTGCTTCGAATCAGTTATAGGTATATATCTACTAATCGTGTCCGACAAAATGAATGTGTATGTACAGCGCTCACATCATTTATAGAACGGGACTCTGGCACAGCTATCGATATATTTGATATTTCAGGGTAAAAATGAACCACTTCCATGCGGTTTGGATGTAATGAATAGTTTCATATCAGTACGCAGTTGTGAACATATATTATTTGTTACATGGATTGACAAAATAATTGATTGTATACCGAGCCCTATCGCAATAATAACGAGTGAATACTCTTTCACCAAATGGGTGACGCGCTCATGATAACACTTCAGTCCTCAGTGCGCTATACCGGTGTTATATTGTATTTTATTATCCGATAGATGCAGTTCGTTTGCATATCCGCACCTCACGTTCCGTATTCTCATTCCATGACCTTAACTAGTTTGATCGAACAGTAACATATATCTTACACTTTGATGCTGCTGTTTTCAAATCTCATTATTGCATGACCTCTACGAAACTCGATAATCGTTTGTATACTTGTTGCGTGGAATAATGAATAGGCCCATATTTGTTTATTTATTCCATCTTATTTGACAGGCGACTAATCATGACAACCAGCCATCATCACTACGGAGGAGTAGAAGAGACGTTAGTGGTGAGTGATTACATACGGGATTTACAAACTATATCATCCAATATAACGTTGATTAGGCTTGGTCACCTGCTCAAGATAAATGCTTAGCAAATAATAATTGTTTAGTTAGGATGATGATACTTCCGAATGATCTCAATCTTGGTACAAATATCGACCCTCGACATTCCTTGTATGGGCTCGTGGGATATGCTGCATGACTGCTATCTTCTTTTGTGCAGGTTTCTTGCAAACTCCTCTGAGGTGAAATTTACATATGATTTCGATTTCATAAAAAAATTGTGGGATAAAAAAAACTTATTAGAAGTGAACACATTTTGTTACCCATATACGTATGCAGTTCACCGCCTACATATGTCTAGTTATGTTTGCATGGTATTTTCCTACAGTCAATAGTTATTGGGTATATCTTCTCAGTACAGTATTTACATTTTAATCATGTCCGTCAAGACAGCACTGCGAACAAAAAAGGGAGAAATGAACATTACAAACAATGTTGCTTTGATAAGACCGAATCAACTGATATTGACCATTAACCTCAGCTGGAGTCACATCAACACGTTCTGAATGATACATTTCCCGTAATTTTCAGACTCGACATATTTCTACTACCAAGAACCGCAATATCCGAGAGATTGCGAGGACGTTTACGAGCAATGTGAGGATATCACTGACTCAGGCATATATACGATACAACCTGAAGGATCTCCTGAACCATTCAAAGTGTACTGCAACAATTCCATCGATGGAGGCAAATGGACGGTATGTAAACATTGTCCTCTAGGAGATCAATACATTTAATCAAGGTAGATGGGTGATTCCATGAAGCAGGGTACGGATGGTATTTATGTGCATTGAAGAGGTGTCATTTCCTATATTCTGGCTCATCCCATTATTTTTGTTTTCCTCTGGTCAACAGTAGCGATCTAGACAAGCAATGTGGATTGATGGATTTTGATGGAAAAGAGGCGACAATTGTGTACATTTCTTAAGCAAAAAAAATATATATTAGGTGACTGGTTATCGTAGAGTCGTAGTTATGGATCAGGGAGCAAACCCAGGTACAAGATATTATATGGGTTATTAGGAAGAAGAAGTTGTACTGGGCTGGCCACATCAGCCGAGACAGGACAATCGTTGGAGCTCTAAAATTAGTGACAATCACGCACTGGACACCATATGGGAAGAAACGGAACAGAGGACGCCAGAGGAAGCGATTGAGGGATGATCTACATAACTACTGGGGAGAGGTGAACTGGTACCAGCGGGCACAAGACAGACGCTTATGGAGATATCATCCTGCAGTGGATCGACAATGGCTGAAAAAGTAAAAGTAAAAGTAGTATCGTAGAGTCATTTTGTTATTGCAGCATGTGGATGGTTTGATTACGTAGCGAAGGGTATACAAATGTACAACTCAGTATATGCTGCTATACTGTATCGTATAGCTGAAGGCAACGTTCTTTTAGCAAATTATGAATAGTGTTAGTTCATATAGGAGAACAGGTCGTTCAACGAGGAGTATTGAGACTCTGCAATTGAACCATCTGTAGATGTGTCTTTTCAATTATATTATAATGTTATGTCAACCTTAACAGGTCTTTCAACGACGAGTGGATGGAAGTGTGTATTTCTACCGAAACTGGGCGCAGTTCAAAAATGGTTTCGGCTTCCTGAACAAGGAGTTCTGGCTGGGAAATGACAATTTGGCGTACCTTACATCACAAAAGAACTACGAACTCCGCATCGACATGAACAACCAGAACGGCGTTCCGTACTTTGCCAAGTACAGCCTCTTCAGAATCAGCGATGAATTGAGTAAATACAGACTGGTGGATCTGGGAGAATACCTCTCAGAAAGTACGGCAAGTAAGTATCAACAAGCAGCTACTTCTTACTGGAGTTATTGTATTTGGGTCGACTAAATTATGTGTTTCAGTCGACATGACAAATCACTTTCCACTAACTGATGCACAGGAGAGTTTTCATTGAAATAACCTAGTGGCACAACTGCTCTATCCAGCCAAATATAAATTGTACCATGTAGTCTGAATTGGATAACATATTTTGAATAAAAAACATCGGTCCGCGACATAGGTGTGCAGTAGGAATAACAAGGCAACAATACTGATATAATTGATATATATATATATATTTCGAAGTATTCGACTGGCTTGAATCCAAAACCGTGAACATCCACCCTGATTTCGAACTACAACAATCGGGGCAGTGAATGATACGTATGGAATGTCAGCAAGCTTCATAGTAAATCCAGAACAACACGTAGTGATCGCTTCTTCTTGATGAATACATAATATTGGTATCGTGACCTAGCCAGCAGAGGCACTAATTCCAAAACACTAGATAGTAAAGGCCCACGTGTGTTCGTATCCACGAAATGCACACGACGGCTTGTTATTGGTATCTTAGGCCTACTGCAAGAAATATATATAACTCCAGTAAATTTGAGATAATTCCGGTGACATGAGACGCTAACACATTATTTGAAATGCAGCAGTACGTATTTTTGGATCCATCAGCCCTGCTCTATGTGGTATACAAAATAATCTCTGTATCATCTATATATGTGTAAGAGACTGTGTGAACAGAATATATATGTGGGTGGATACACAATCAATTTCAGTCCGTCACCGAACATATAATTTTAAATTCAACTCAAACAACTGGAGAAGTATATATATGATTGGACGGAAGTTCGAAACAACAGACATATAAACTGTATCATGTGATTTCCTGATACAGCTGGGACTCCATGTTGCAGTCATCGAGATAATGTATGAATGTTGTTAACACCCATGAGTTCGTTCGTTGAGTGTTCTGTGAGAGGCAGATATGGTTGAGGGAATGCATATCATGCGGGGGCTGTGGCCTAACCGCCTCATACAACTGTATCCTTCTCGCAACTATGCTTTGGAAATGTGTTCACCAAACTGGCAGAATAATCAGAGGTATTGAATCCCCTACTATACGAATTGGCTGCTGTTCAGAATAATACCTAATTCTGTCCAGTATGTAATCTATTCAGATATATTACCACCAGATCTCGCAAATCTCGACATGAAACACAATTTACGCCTTCTGCTATATCATCTTGCTCTATTGGCAGACCGTTAGCAATCCTTACGTATATGCTATAATATCCCAGTCCATATTGTACCAGAAAAAACATTAAATGATGTATTTTCGGAGATACAATACTATACAAGATAATTATTTGTGTGACGAACATATATATATATACCATACAATGTCAGAATTCCCTCACAGCGTACATATAGGCTGCAATATTTGAGCGAATTCGGCGAATACGGTTTACTGAATATAAGTTATATAATAATAATACAAATTTATAATGATAGCTCACTGGAAGATTATTATAATAATAACAATCTGCATATTCATATAGCGCTTTTCAACGTCGCAGACATTCTCAAAGCGCTTTGCAGTCATTATCCCGATCATCGGAACCAGGCACGCTCTCTGACAATCCCGGAGAGTGAGTTGCTATGGGCGCAGATTGTACTCAGGTTCATCAGTAGTAGCAATGGAGATGAAGCGCCGCCGCCGCCTTGCCGAAGGAGTAAGGACGCACCGGGAAAGCCAGTCGGCCATCAGGATCGAACCCACAATATTCTGATCATTAGTCCGGAGCTCTACCAAATGAGCTAATCCGAGATGATAGTTTAAAGACCTAAATCGAATACCACAATTCTGTTAGACTGAAGTAGGCTTCAGAGGCATCAGTGGGGTCTGACGGATGTTTTATTCTGTTTATTACTTGAATTGTAATGTTTCACTACTTGTGTACAGTGCAGAACTTTGCGTCTATGTATCGTGTACATTTTATCGCAACTTGTCGGAATGAGGCCCCATAACTATTTTCCTGCGGAGAAACATATTAGACAAATCTTCGCTCTTTTTTTCAGATTATAACGCCATGGATTACTTCAGGAACATGTCCTTCACCACCTACGACCGTGACAACGATAGATATAGCAGTTACAACTGTGCTTCTTATGGTTATATTAGGGCTGCCTGGTGGTGGTATAATTGTGGTAATAATTATATGAACCCTAACGGACTGTACTTCGGCTGCTCCGGCTGTCATCAAAGCATTAACTGGAAGAGTCTCCCTGGTGGTCAGCACAACATGAAATACATCGAAATGAAGGTCCGAGCAAGGAGATGATGGGTACGCAATGAAGATACGTAGGCTAAATGGTAACCGTTGATAACAGCAGCTGGTTAAAAATGTTAGTGGTGGACTTTTATTTAGGTTTCCGAATAATAAGGAAAATAAACATTTGCGACATGTCACTACATGTAACATTTTGTGAGAGATATACACATACCAGATAAGACATCTGGTCGTTCTATATACATATCATTTTTTATCGGCATATCAACAACCTGTTACAACATTCCGTGGAAGCCAGTTCTTTATCAGTCCCAAACTATGGTGAGAAAAAAATAACAATTCTGGCTTTGAATTTATTTAGAGCCATATAATGAGGTGTGTAGTTTGCATTGAAACAAGTATAATATTACCATGCTAGAATCATGATAAGTGGTGACCTAATACAATCTGTCTAAAAAGCTATGTTCTCTGTTTGGTTACTTTCTTAATACCTTCCATCCAGGTATTTCATATTGTGTACTCGTTGCTTCATAGTAGGCAGTGCTACCTTTGTATTGTTTGGTTGGTGTCTGCTTTTTCACTTATATTGTCATGCTAACAAAGTGACGGCCTAATAATGTAAGACAACCCCCATGCACAGGAGAAAAGGAAGGACAAATGTTGAAAAGGAGGACACTAGCAGAGCAACAGGCCAACGAGGGCGTCCACCTGGCCACATGTTATGAAAAAGGCCTCGGAAGGACCGGCCACGGATTCCGATCGTCTTAAGTGGTGCGAAAGAGCAAAGAAATGCGGAAAAAACCCTGAAGACACCCATAAGATCAACGATGGTACCTATACATCTGGCAAACAGGAATTACCAACCACTCGATGTTGTCAACTGCAGGCCTGTAATATGCGAACTGGACTCATATCGCCTGGATGTGGCGGCGTCACAGTCTCCCTCAAGTGATCATGTAATACCCTGCCCAACAAACCCAATCCCAACAAAGTGTTTGAGAGTGAGGCGGTGGAGTATACGAGACAAATCGGTATTAGTGACGATTGTCATGCAGCGGTTCAATACCCGCAGTAGCGTTTTCCCAGAGGTCGATGTAGGTATGATTTGGGAGGTCATGGCGTCCAGGGACTGACATGATGCCATGGACTTGAATATCACGAGTGGGCAAGTTTGGTCGGGTCAATCGGCTGTCTGATGGATATGGGAGGGGGTGGGGATAGCACTCACAACAGTCAGAAATGCCTCGATATCAAAGAAGCACTAGTTGAAAGGAAAGAGTGAATATTCGCTCGTGTTTATCTACAACTCTCCTACCCAGGGTTGTTTCACGAGTCTCCTGTGGCTTCCTGAACTTGAAGCATTAACACATGACACTAAATGAACTGCAAACTTGCAAACAAGGGTGCTCCTGCTACATGAATGTGACTCCACACGCCTGATGCACATAGAAAACTCTTTTCAAATGTTCAGAGGTTGATGTATTCAGAAGAGGACGTCCTATGTAAAAGGAATACCCCATATATTCTGGATTGTGTCATACTGTCATACCAGACGGTGTGAAATGCTCCGATTAGAGTTTTTTTTAGTCATGTTCACATTCACCTCAACTAGCAGTGTTCACAACTTCGAATATAAGCCTACATCTCGAAGTCAACAAACTACTTGAAGCGCGTACGTGCTATTCTTAGGGTTTAGTTGGTGGAAATGCAAATACCACACTCAATCGAATTGACACGTAGTGAATACGTCAATATAGCGTTCCCGACCGGAACAGCCCAAACAGACCGACGGGACTACCTAGGAACAATCGCCGTTGGACAGTGATTGCCCTAGCATGCAATCAGGTATGGCTACTCCATTGAAGGCCCAATGAAATGGAGCTTTTCATTTTTGATATATTATAGAGTAACTTCTCAGCTACTCATCGGTACCTTTCCCGTACAAATCGGGTAAACTGTGGTGGAGAAACCTGCATTCGAAGTTGTTTGTCCAGTGAGAACACCTCGCGAAATGAGTGAAAACGCTATACTGGACGATGACGTCATCGATTGAAGACAATTTCGTGAATATTGGACTTCTCTGCATTTGCATCCAAGGGTCGCGTAGTAAATATACAACTCGGCACACCGGATCCAATGAGCCATACCCCGAGTTCATAGCATATTGCGTTATTAAGTTATGGTCACTCGTGAAAGCTACTCACTATCATCTATATCTCAAAAACTAAACGAAATATGGATAAACAGATCACACCATTGTGTTCGCCGCCCCAAACTACCACTAGTCGAATACAATATTCACTCAAAAATGCTACATTGTTCATTCACCACCGGTTGTATCTCGAAAACTAACCAAGATATATGTAGTACCTGGATCTGTAGTTCAGGGCGGCGAACACAGTGGTGAAATCTGTTTTACCATATCTTATTTACTTTTTGAGATACAGGCAATGGCTGTTACAAGTAATCATTCTGGCCATATACTTGTTTGTGACTGGAATAACTTGCTGATATAGCCAGCATATACATACACCCATATATTCACAATTCAAGTATTGGAGCATCTGCAGTTGGACTCGTGGTGAGTATACATTAACAACAGCCACATATCCGGTGTAGTCCATCCGTTGAATCATTATTTTGTGGGAAGATACCACATCCGCATACGCAGGAGACACTTGATTGAATGCAGGGTTGATGAACGCTGATGACTGTACGACGTTTCCCGTACTAATCGTTGACGCATTTGTCTGGCCTGGTCCATTTTGGCGTTCCACAGTAACCTGAAATGATCGAGTACAGAACAAAAAAAATCGATGATTGTCGAACGGTATACATGCAGATAGGCTATGGGACCTATACCCAGGAATGGTTTACTCTACATGCCACTTTATCCTAGAGATACTAATTTGACATTGACATAGAAAGAACTTGAAGCTGTGGATATGTGGCGTGAACTTGTGAGCAGACTGCAGAGGATCGAACGGTAACTACCAAGCCATTAAATAATCTCGCCTACCTACAGTAGGGTATATGCTTACAGGCAGCGTCGGACTGCAGCATTGTCGACCACGCTGCATTTGCAACGCCCTCAGTAGGAAGTTGACCAGAACACACCTCACTAAGTAGCAATTCCTCTTCCCCGTGATCAGGTATGATCCATCTTGTCTTTGAGAAATAGACTCATTTCTAAACAACCGACTTTCAAATATCACTTGGCAATGATTCCCCCACGACTATGAAGGCACGTAACCCGAATATTTGAAGGTTTATATTGTATGCCCTGGTGATTTTATTATTGAATCATGCTTTTGTATTGAAAAGGGGTAGTGGATGCTCTGGTAGGCATTCGACTCCAGCAAAGCTAGTTTATTGCCCACAAAAATGGAGTATGGAAACATTAGTTATAATTGTCAATTACCAATTGCGATAAAATGTTAGTATTCTCATACGCATTGATAATTATCATTTACATACCATTTGAGGCACTTCCGTCTCATCGTCTGAGCGACAGGCAGGGATGGCACGTGATACCAGTACCGATTGTTATGAAGAGCACTGCGTATGGTTATACTATTCGCTGATGGATCAGCCCGGACCAATAACTCGTGTATTTCTATAAGAATTTGTGAAATGTATGTAAAAAAAGATTGGTGGTTTCTCGACTGAGTATAACATGCACTAGCTTGTAACACCACATCTGGTATTTACATGCTATTCCCGACATTGACCATGTCATCTGCATCTATGAGACTGTTATCGTGTTTACCAGTCAAAGTTGGTGGAAAAATGTTCCCTAATTATTTACAAATGAATGATATATCATCCACGACAACGTCACTATGTAACTATGCTCTTCATATGAAAACTTAACCCTGAATGTCAACATATTCAGAAGCAGCGATCTGAATTAATCGCGTTGATCAAATCTGTCTTCTAATAACCTCAGAACAATCAACAGTTAGGATTTCAGATACATAGTCATCATTTCCATACTATTACTTTGACAACATAAAGACCAAAAAGAACAAATTATAGGTCAAAAGATGCTACACAAGGTTATGTATTGGGTATATCCGTGAACATTCTGTGATATTATCGTAATATCTATGGATCGCCAAATCCAAGTGATATTCATGACCAAAGAAATAGAGGACGGTCTGTAACTTTTCGTTTCCATTCGAGTGTTGGATAGAACATGGGTAATAGAGGGCAGTAGCATTAATAACTCGATTTCGACGGGGATGTGGGTTTTCCCCCTATGGTAATCAGTAGGTTAGCATGCTGATGCGTGATGATCACGTTGTTATGAGCGTGTACATCCAATATGTAACTGGAGACTGAGTAGCATGCACTTGTAGACCACTTGCGAATGAAGACTCCAGCCTATCTATTACTTGTTCGGAGATATAAACCTCGAACAAGAGGCGAGTCAGAACGTGATGCGCTACTGTAAAGCGTTTTGTCACCAGAAATGCATTTTAAAAGCAATCTGGTAACTCCTGATTGGAATTTCGCACCTCAAGTTGGAGGACCAATAATAAGTGCATACAGCTTTTTACTTACAATATCACAATGACATCATGGTGGTCCCAGACTGATATATATGATCAAGATGTCAATGCCAAATATTACTTTAAAAAACTCTCCAACAAACAAACTATAATAGAAGCGGAAGAGTGGTCGAGCGGTATCAGTGACGCTCAGCAATGCAATGGGTCTGGTTTATTCCGGATTCGATTCCCACATTCACTATCGGACGTTCTTCTCCAGGGTTGGCAGTAATCACAGTGAAGACTAGCGGGGTCTTGATATCCCGACTCTGTTGTGGCACAGGGGACTTAATATTCATTGGGGGTTGTTGTCGGTTAGTTGTAATAAGTCTCGTCGTTCGGCTGTACGCATTCAACGTGATTGAACTTCGGAAATACAAGAACAAAAAGCAAAAGCAAGGAGCTTCCGCTCCTCCGGAATCTGAGAAACTAA
>JAUOBX010452204.1:0-10383 GCA_032360705.1 Eupentacta quinquesemita
CCCCCCCCCCCGGCCATCATAAGAGCCCCACTTCGGGGATATCATGGTTTTGCCTGCGTCGTCTCCGCCGCCGCCGGAAGATTTTCGGGTTAACGCAATAGCTATCCAACACGATGTCCGGTTAATTCGAAACTTGGCACACATATCCGGCCCATATATTGTTACATGACTGCTGCCCTCTTTTTTACTGATAGTTTAAAGGTCACTGGGGGTCGAATTTGCGGAATCTCGTAGTTTTTCGAACATTGCCAGATTCGATTTAACTCTGGCCTCGAAGAATGCAACCCTCACCTCAACCTCAAAGGAGGTGCCGGAGCCTCCAATTAGCGGCCTCGACTACACCACAGGAACGTCTGAACGTGGGGATATGGACGTTGGCAGAATAACCGCCGGGAGTTGTCTAGTTCCATTTGTATATGGCAGATATGTAATTCACCTTCACATCAATGCCAAACTCAGAAGTTGTACCATTCAGCTCAATGCTAGTCGTATCCCAATGATTCGTTGCGAGTTCAATAACTTTTAATAATATATTCGAATATATGGCTTGGTTTTATGTCAACATGCCACCCACGAAGTAGGGAGTGATATAACAAACACTTGTTACAAATACTGGCCCATTGTATCCCAACTTTGTAGGACACCCACTCGTACTATTCCTTCAGATATATTTTTGATGGGCAGTATCCTTAAAGTATCACAATATTCTGCATAGGATAATAATGCCCTTTGACAGGCACCACATTTTTGGAGAGAAACAAATACATGGGAAATTCAACAGCTTGACACAATTGACAACACGTGGTTTAATTGATATCAAAGATATGCCTATATATCTATTTTTCCTAACAGTTTTGGAATAGATAAGAACGTCTTGATAGGTTTGATGGGTTAACCTGGGTGAGAGACAGTGGCGAACCTCAAGAATATGTGGATACCACACATGATAGATAGTGTTATTCGATGAAAACTACCACCGGTGAATGTGTGATCCTGTCCCCCTATAATATCCATATACTAAACAGGGTAAGGAATCAAGTTATGCTATGTGTACTACATGGGAGACGGTCATTGTGCTACTGGGAGAAGAACAATACCATGTTTTGGATGAACGCACAGTATTGCAGTGACCATATGAGAGGGTCCATTGGCACATCAAGATATGTGTCTTGGTAGTAGGTAGGGTGGTAGATGGGGTCTAGGTCTGGAACCAAGGGTTAGGGGGTGGGGGTGCCCTCCTAGATGGCCGCACTCTTTTCATTGGCTGTTAATTATTTCGCACACTTGGACAGTAAGAACATAGCTCTTTGCACCAAACATTCACCAGATTGGGTGTTGTTCATCATGATAATGGATCACCCCAAGTCACTAGCATCCACTACCCGCTAGCATTAATTACTCTAATAACTCCATCTAAGCCTCCTGTTGGGCAGCCTATATGACAGCATGTAATATATATGACTGTAGTGACACCGAATTACAACATTTCTGTGCTGGCTTTCAGAACCACTTCCGTACACCCCAATACGTCTATAGCAACTATACCATTACTTCAATTATCAGCTGATGCAATCACACAGCTATCTCTCCTCCTTCCAGTATTTGGAAAAATCGAATGAAATATTGTGATAACTCATCTCAACCTTTCAAAATTCATCATGGGGACCTCGATGGAACCTTATTCTTTTTTTGCAAAGTTTGATTATGGGTTTTCAAACACATTTTCGAAATATAACGTGACCCACAGGAAGTTTGAGCCACAGTATCATCCAAATTTGGTAGAAAAGTTTTTCTACAATAACTAGGATAATTTGATAAAAATACCGAAATCCACACTAATTTTTTTTCTCGGGAAGTGGAAAGAATGATATTAATGTCTCCCTTAACGCTTTTTGGCATCGAGTGTCATCTTCATTTGATGCAATTCAAAGGCCATGCCCGAATCGTTGTAGAGAAGAAACAGAATGATCGAGAAACTGTTAGTGAATGTAACATTAGATATATGCCAATATCTCGTTATGAATTTCCAGCGTGTTGGTGAAAATTATATCCAAATTTGCACTTTGATAGATGACAAGTTCAATTCGGCGAGAGCAGTAATCCATATAGTAGTTAAATTATATGAACGATATCTATGGAAGTAGCTAGTTCTGGGAGCTGTTCCTAATAGTCTACTGAGAGAGGCTCGCATTAACGATAATAGAACAACAAGGATGTGATTGGTCATCATTACATTGTGTAATTTGACAGCATGTTGCGCATGCCACTTCTTGGTGTCAGCCGTTGGGAATACCAATGAAGGGTGTATTATATGACGAGGGTTACACCGTTACGCAGGTCGCAGAGAGCATGCAGTGTCCTTTGAAAGGCGAACCTCGACGCAAGATATTCCCCACACTAGAAGTAGTGGAGGGTATTTATTGGTGACTATTCGTACAGCGAAGGGATTCATCGTAATATTATGGTACCATTTTAACACAGTTTTTTACATATGCCAATATAGTTTTTAGGGAGTGTGGGGCATGAATCAACCATTTTCTGTCAGTTTGAGCTGAACATTTTCCAAAAACTATCTTTGTTCAATATTGAAATATATCCTCTGCTGATGCTATCAACGAAAGTGGTCTCCAGTTTGTCTGCAATGTTGTTGAACCTTGCATGCACGAATCGCATCACCGTTGCATTGTATTGGAAACAGTTTCCTCATCAGTTTTCTCATTACCGGAGGCGGTATCCTCGAGAGTATTGCAATGAAATTACCGCCGTAACTATTCAAATTAAACTGTATTGATTTGAAATAATTCATTTTGGAGGTGAGATATGACCTGCATTGATCGACTGACATCATTACGGGATCGGGCTTCAGTGATTTCACACCTCCGGAGTGTATTTAATGGACCGATTGGATGATGGCAACATTTGTGTTTATGGAGTGCTGTTGCAATTTTCACCGGTTGCCTGTGTCATCGATATCAATGCTAACTGTCTCGAGTAAGTCAAGTATATTTTATGTTCGACATGGATTGTGTTGCATCAGTCGAGGGGTGTGTCCTGATGATGGCATGGTTATCATATCGGCCTAGCTAATACATCAACATATGTGGATGTAGTCAATTGGTAAGAGAGTAGGGTGGGGAGTGGGGTGGATAAGGGAGGGGTGAGTTGGGTACGGGTAGTGTTTTTTGGGTGTGTGTTGGGTGGAGTGGTGGTTGGTTGGGAGGGGGGGAGTTATTTTTGTATATTTTGTCAATGATTTTCCCTTTAGCGTTAGTGTCAATTATCTCTATACCTATCAAGCGAGATTAGCCATGCGAAGCTTACGCACAACAATGGTAGGCAAATGGTTATATGTGACACCTGTGAAATGCTGAAGCTTTGGTCGTATTTGACATACACATTTGCCATAAGTGACAGTTGGATGGTCAACTGGAATTGTTTTGTTTCTGCAGTAACAGATCCATTTGTAATTTCAAACTGAAAATTCAGTCGCCCGAGGCCTGGATCGCCTCAGAAATACTGGACTTGGGATATTTGCAATACCATAGATGAATTTATTTCCACATGGCACTGGTTCTTTAACTGAGTTTTTCATAAACACTGTCGGAGTTCTACTGATCTCCAATGTGATGCTGCTGCCATCTGCGTGGACCACTGTACCTCTTTTGAGCAGAGTGGTTCTCCCACGTATAACAGGTTATTGAGCATCGGCTGTTATTAGCCTGTTACTATTAATACAGAGATAAAAGCCATTAGGCCTGTCTTTATTATGGACTTTTCTTCCATTCTCATACCCTTGATAAACTTTATTTAACTACATAATTTGTGTCTCGGATCATCTAACCTGTCTGGTTGACCCAGAAAAAGGCTCCATTCTACTCTTCATCCGTCAGCAACGTCTACTAAAATTTACCATTAGGGGACCTCACTATACCTGTCCTCGGGGCTTATATCCCAGAAACAGATTCCATCTTAAACCAAAAATTATAGTTACGTGATTTTGTTTTATATGGTATTCACTAGGTAAGAACTCAGCGTCTGCTGATGTCCTTTATTGGGAGAATAAAGGCCATGTCATATGCTCTGAAGTGCTGTCACAACCGTAAACTGTTTTTCTGACACTGCCTGTCTCACATATGTTGACTACGCATTTGCCAAACTTTTACAACTTTTCCAGATAATTACAAAGAAAATGGGGGGTGGGTGCAATCATGGGAAATGTTCTCTATAAAACTACTATGCGGCAGATAATAAAGAGATGGCCAGAAGTTTCGTAGAGGAGACAGTATGATGTCGACTCAAAGTCAAAGTATAAACGTCATGAGATGTAAACTTTGACAGCACACTGTCTTGGCTCCCATCACTAGCGTCGTAGGCGTATATGGCGCATCATCATAGTATATCAACATATCATCCAATCCCATGTATATTGAGGAGTGTCAATAAGAAATTAGTTTGGAAATTTGTACCTGGCTGTATTAACTGCTTTTAGCCACTCCTGAACTCAAACTTCTGGAGTATATTGGTGCAACATACTGACATACCGGCATCTTACTGATATTGGCACCTCAGGCGTTCTTTATGTCGATTGGATTTTCCACTGGGGAGGTTAACTTCGGAGTCATAAGGGAGTGATAATGTTGTGTACTGGAAAGTAGAACATATTTTATTCCATTCGGTAACTATTTATCTCTCATTAGCAACCACATACAATGAAGGTGTTAAACTGGGTGTAAGCAATATCGACAAAAGTACAAAGTGAGGGTGTTGCCCTCTAATAATATGATCTGTATTTTTCAAGGTCATTGGAATCCTGATATTTTTCCTTCATGCAATATTGATTTCTTGCCACATCTCCCGCACAATTCCTACTCATGCCAGATTAATTAAGCAATGCGTTGATGAATTGCACCAGAATTCTCTCTATGTAGATGTAGTTATAAGAAGTTTGCAATTACAGGAGTAATTACATTTATTTCCGTGTCGTAACTGGCCCAATTGACCTCACATGCCTTGTATAGCTGTTGACCCCTTGAGAAATAACATGACAACAGTTGATTGATTTTTCCCTGAAATTCCCTTCACATGTATGCATTACTGCTTACCTGACATGTATATTGTTCATATGTATGCGTACATGCATTTTGGTTTTTGTACCAACCCATACCTGATTACACACGCACCAGCAATGTGTTGTCTCCAGACAACTTAATCGTTTGTCATTAGCCCCCACTATCCAGGTATGGACATTGAATTGTCGAACATGGCAGCTGCATCGGGTGTAGATAGCAGATATGAGTAATGTTCCTCTGCAGATAACTTTGGCAACCTTCCAAAAATAGTGTCAACATTGTCAACATCACAAGTGCGGTTGCCCTAGCAACCTTTAATCAGTTTGGTTATGACTGTACCTGGACCGGCATATCTGGAGGTGTGAGTCTTTGACAATTTTCCATAGGTAAATTAGTATTCAGACATAATCTAAGGGGTGGTTGACGGTTCCTATAACTGCAAGCTTGGCTAAGTCGATATGGAGTATAATAGGAGTCTGCTCCCTGTAGTCTCTGACAGATTATGGTGATGAGAAGGTCATAGTCATAGTCATAGACACCAATAGTTCTTCGGATATTGTGTTATACATGCTCAATGCCCCAATCCCTGATATTTATGATCAAGCTTCACTGACTGCTACAATTCCTGTTTTTCTCTTGCATAAATGATAACATTTATCTGGTCATCATCCTAATTTCATATTCCTCTATTTTTTTCTCCTCTTCTAATTTGCAGCTATCATCCCAGCACACACACTATTTTTTTCTTCCTGGCAGACCTGTTGCTGCACCGCTGGTCTATTTCCCTAAAAAAGGGCCAAGCGGTAAATAATTTGACAAATTAAATAGCTGCGAAAGCTATGATAGCACAAAACAAATTGTCTGGTATTGTGCACGCCTGTTTTGCTCCTCCCATCGATGACTAGTATGTTTTGCATGCAATCTGTTCGCTTAGTTACCCACTGATTGGCTTCACAAACATGGTGATAATCAAGATGAGGAATAAATGGAGCGAATAATCATGTCAGTGTTCTGTAAAGAAACAAAAATACATCTATATTGTTGCCGTGTCCAGTGACGATGGGTACATCTGAAGAGTGAATAACTCGAACAAGAAGTTCGGGTCACAAATATTTGCTCAGGTCGAGTCACAGTGTGATGTGATGTCTTGGAATTTATCATGGAGAAAAAGCCAATAAATGATAAGCCAGTCAGTATTTTTTTCAATTCGAAATCACTACCAACATAATCAGACAGAGATCTCACAAGACTCGGATAATTGGCTTCCGTATATCTCTAATAATAATTTCCTTCGTTCGGTCATTTATCGTGTCCCCTTTCTGTCAAATCCTATTAAATGTCTCTCCCTTGTGTCTTGTCTTTATACTCACCAAAATTGGATAATCAATTCGAGCCCACTCAATGCATGTTTCATCTTCATTTCCACGATCCAGTTCCAAACATCTGGGAATATGACAGGAAAATATATATTACATGTCAAAGAATCATGTCAGTCAATTAAGCAAGTACTTTACGAAGGCCGGTCTAGGCGCTTGCCATACAGCTCAAGATAGAGAATAATGAGTAATAATTCCGACAGGTGCTCTCAACATGGTCGTGCCCTGATAACACCATGAACAGTTAGCGTACAGCTTCATGGCAGTAAGGAAATCTCCTGCTCCAGTTGTGTTGTCTGTTTGCAAATGAATCATTGTCTTATCGTATGTATAAGACACGGCAAATCAACTGCACTCAGTTACAATCCCTTTATAGGATATCTACTTTCATAAATGGAAAGAATACTCCATACTTAATTGGGTTCGTATTCGACAATCATTTTCGAGCTGAATGTATCTACCATTAGTTTTTCCAAGATTTTCAGGCTGATACGATACTATGTACTATTTTAAGATGTATCCAGCCTGGAATATCATGTGGTGTGAAGGCTGTTTTGTTTACTTCTCATCTTACTCCTAGTCCCTCCAGTTGAATGGTTTCAGTTCAAGTTATGTATTTACCTCCATGCATTCATTTTCAATGAATGTGTTTACCAAATAATCTTAAGATTGTTTTGTGGCTGATTTAGTACCTAAAATGGAAATAACTCCAGACTGGCCGATATCTGGCACCTTATTCGCACATTTCTCCGGACTCACTGGATTATTATGTGATGTGAAGGATGTCTTGTTTGTCCGTTTGTTTTTTGAGCAATTCCCTTCAGGTGATTAGTTCCTGTTCGATTAATGAATGCACCACAGGCATCATCGTGTTTCCTAAAAGTTACTATCATTACATTTTAATATTCAAGGAGCCGTCATCTCATGGAGTGCCTGTGAATATGTTTCCCTCAAGTTTACTCATCAACAAGATGACCATTCAGACATTAGAGGTTTCTCACCAGATACGAGCCGCTGATACAGGGAGATGAACTAATTTGATCAAAGTGAGCCTAATGTGACCCAGACACTGCACATATTATGTTAATTAGGTATTCTGAATATTATGATTATGGTTCACGCTCTGCCTCCCATGCTCTACATCTTAGTGAGCCGTCATCTCGCGAAAGCCTTGTCAATGATGAGGTGAGTATGTTTGCTGTGTATAACTCCGAACGCTGGTCTTCGATCTAGCACTTGGCAGTGCGTCTCTCTGGCAATATTGCCATCCGGTAATACAATTTGGGCATTACGACACTGTCCTTGTAAATTATTATGGTATGAATCATCTATTTACCGTAAGAATCTCTTACCTTTATCGGGAAGAGATAGGACTATTCTGCATGTCCGTCCTGAAAATGAACTCATCCATTCAACATTCTGAAGTTTCACTCCAGTTTGACTGAAAGAATCACCTCTCATTGCAGAATCCCTAATCAGAGTTTGATTTGGGGAAAACGTATAGAACAAGACATGACACTTTCTACTTATTTAATTACAGCCAAGGGTGGTCATTTCCCAGGAGTAGTCAGTGGGAATGATGAAATCAGTCCGAGCCCCAAGAAATGAGCGTTTCATATTGAGCACTGAGTGAAAAGTGTTGACAGAGTCATAACTATGTTGCACTTTTGAGTGGGTTTCTTGACGCCCCAAAATGATGCCAGACCCCAAACTGAACAGATTGAACATAAATAGGTTAATAGTGCAGACTATGAACCCAGGCAAAAACAGTCACTATATGTTGCTAGTAATAACTCCAAGGACGATTGGAGGCTGGAAAATTTGATTGAAAGATTGAAAATGGCAGACCAGCGATCTGAATTACCTCTTTTATAAATTGAGTACCAATGTGTGAAGTTTCATAAAATGGGCCTTCGGTCCCAAGTGAGACCTTTGACCAAAAAACACCTCGAAGGTACAGCTGTTAGACCATCATCATGACAGATCATCCGCACTGTGCACTCAAGTTTGCAAGAGGAGAAGCATTTTGTGCGATTCAACATGATGGGCCTCTGAGCCCATACTGGGCCTCGAGCTCAAACTTACTGAACAACCCTAATGGCCCATGACTTGGTTGTCATTGTCACCAAGTGTCATAATAATCCATCGAAGGATGTAGGTGGAGTAGCAATTCAAGTCAATTGTCGACAGATAGATAGACATGCATGATCACAACAGCTCACCTAGCCATATGACTAGAGTGAGCTAATGAAACTGAAAGTTCAATGGAATCTCTGACCTTCCTCTAGTGAGAGAATCTGGGAATGTCCAAATCCTTCACAAAGCCCAGCTATTCCAAACTAGGGTTATAGCCATGCAGTTATATTGTTCTGTCAATATTATGAGGGTAAATTTCTTGTTTGTTCTGGGTATTTAGAGGATTCAGAAAACTGGGTAGATTGAAGGAGCACTCTCTGTTTTGTTCACACAGGTTTGCTTTCTTCTGATTTCGTCTACTTTGTAAAACACGTGAGGGAAGGGGGGCAGATGTACTAAAAATGTTATTTGCCTTAATATATGTTGAGTTCAGAGGGCGGTATTGGAACAGAGTAATTAATGTTTCCAGTAGATCAATACTTTTATTCGCCAACCCTAGAGGGAAATGGGGCGAAGAAGTGAGGATTTGGGGAGGCACTCCCTCAAAGAATGAATGGCACTAGAAATCCATGCCACATTCATTCAACTTGGAACATATATTTCGGTAACATTTGCGTCATGACCTGAAATGAAGCCACAGAAAATGGTGGTGAATGTACGGCGGCAGATTTACGCCACATCTATAGCTAGTATATCAACTCAACTTGACAGGCGACCTTTTTTTTTATCCAGTGTGACGTCCGCCTCTTCATAGTACATGAGACTTACCCTCCAACGAACCCACGTACCTCACTGCAGGACTATTAATGATACCTACATTTGAATGTCTGTTTAAATGGTCTTCGTTATATCTCCATCCATGCTTCAATTCAATATGACAACCAGCTGTCATTCACATACCTTTGTACCTGGCATTTTTGCCCCACGTCAATTTGTACACCTATTGTATTGCCCTATAATGCTCTTGAATGGATTTTTCTTATGCAACGTTTGGCGCCATTCTCTAATTTATATTAGATTGTTGTTCATATTATGCAACTACAGAACACGGTTATGATTTGACAATATTCATTCAGCTGCGACAATAGCTGGGGATTCTATTGTAAAGGCTGATGAAAAACGGCTCTCCAAAATGACTTTGACAGACTGGCAGCTTTAAATGTCTATGATGGAGAATGAATTGCCCTATTAACCTGTGGAAGCTGGCGATCTGATGTTCTACTCTAAAACCATAAATAGGCACTAATAACGCTATCCGATGAGAGCCAGATAATTAAGCAGGTGTACCACTGTCATGGAAAACTTTCCAACATTTCCTCGAAAATCGCTTTCCGATAGAAGAACTTTAAAATTATCAATATAGGCTATTGGAACTAGCAGCATACAGCCTGCTGACACAATAACAATATAAACGTAACCCATTCATTATGTTGACCAATGTTTTAAGTAAAAACAACTCCTCGGTGACATGCACATCATTCAAATACATGTTTTGTGATACCTTACAGTGAAAGTGACTCGATCTGTAGAAAATCAGACCTTGAATTCAAAATGAGAGTGACAAGAAATATACACAGGAGAAATGAGCTGTTTGTGGAAACGACTCATTGGCACTAGAAGGGTACACTTACCATGGTCGTTTCTGGTCGTTTATTATAATTGAACGGGTAATATTTGGTCACCTCATTTACCTAGACAATAACTTAGTGTAGTTAATCAGTGACAGAACCTGACTGAGATAATCATAAATTTAAACCACAGGATGTGACAGATATGTGATTGTCAATCTGTGATGTCCTAAT